>QPKB01000007.1:38920226-39070272 GCA_003546025.1 Camphora micrantha
AGACTTTTTGTTTGGACCCAAAAAAAAAAAAAAAAACAGACAGTCAGGAACTCCTTCACCCTTTCTTCTTCTCTTCTTGTTTTCTCTCTTTGTAATCTCTTCTCTTTCAATAAAAGTTATTGTAACAAAAAAAAAAAAAAAAAAAAGAACAGACAGTCCGGAACTCTTGAGGCCTGGCTAAAACACTTTGTCCTGGCCACCAGAACAGAGGACGCAACAGGGTCCTCTGCTTCTGCTGCTGCTTCTCTATATCATTACTAACATGGTGGTTGGTGATCAAAATCACTGATGCAATGAGTTCTTACACTTGATAGAGTATTCATTATTCCTTAGAAGTCACCCATATTTTAGCCATACGTTATAGTTGTAAGAATGGAAAAACTCTTATTATTACCCTTGTCAAAAAAAAAGAAGAAAGCAAAGCAAACAAGTGGAGAGAAAAAAAGAGCCTCGTGTAGAGAACATGGATCACATTCAGGCGAGATAGAAGAGGTCATCGGTCATGAGAAGGACGTAATGCAGAACCTTGAGAGGAGCATTCCGAAAATCCAAACTAGGCAGCCTCAGCTCTCTAACTCTATCGAAATCTCCATCCCCGGCTTTCGATTTCCACAACCCAACTCTCACTCTATTAGGCTCCACCTTCCTGAAAACATAGTACCCCACATCAACACCATTGGATGACGACGATGACCATGACGTAGATGAGCTGCTGCTGCTGCTGCTATCATTCGCACATGTATTGTTGTTAGCCTTGAAGAGACTCCAACCACTGCTCGTTAGCACGTGAGAGAAGGCGTCAACATCCTCGATGCATTGCCTAGTAACTCTTGAAAACAGAGAAAGAGAGCGGCTATGGCGGATGTTCGGACCAGGTCTACGAGATGCCAGCTTGAAGAGTCCTCTAGAGAAACGGACGATCCTGCGAAGGTGAGGGAGGGGAGCAGAGGAGAGAAATGGAAAGGGGAGGGAGATGATAGGCTTGTTGGGAGATGAAGGGAATGAGAAGATGATGTTGGACAGGGAGGGGTCTGGAGAGAAGTTCAAGCCCATGTCTCTGGCGATGATGGCAAGCTTGTATGTCTCATGGATGGTTTCTCGCGTGGGGAGGAAGATGAGACATGGATATTGATGGTCTTCTTCTTCGTCTTCGTCGCTGTCATGGGTACTTTTGTTGTATTGATGAAAAGGGTGGTCGATTGTTCCTCTCAAAACCAGAGAACGAACAAGCTTTAGAGAGAGCATATCTATGTCAATCTGCTGTCTCTATCTGAGTGTGGTTCTGTTTCTCCCTTGAAAAGATGAAAAGTGGGAGGGTAGCTGCTTCCTTTCTTGCGATGAGAGAGTAGTGTACAGGTTGTTAGATTCCTGGTTTCTGTTGAATTCAACTGCTTGGATCTGATTCAGGTCAGTTAACAAGTAACATGATATCCTTTGAAAATTGTGACACGAGCAGGTTGCCTATTCCAATCTGATCTAACTACAGGATCCTGAGTACGGATGTCAATGGACCCAACCAAAGAAATTTGGGCTCGAACTTTTCATTGTGTATTGGCCCTTTTTGACTTGTCAGTTCTGGTGCTTTGCATACGATGAATCTAAAAGCAATATAGAGTAAAATTTATGGGCCCATCTGTTATCTGACGTTCCATTTTCAAATGACCATACGGCCCACCTGATGAGCAGGCGCCTAGTGTTTATGGGCCTGGCCATCCACACCAAAGGATTGCCCTTGTAGCTAGCCCACAAAGCCACGAGGACCCTTTTCTGGTTGGGCCACTGCTGTTACCTGTAGAGACATGCATCATGTGTCTTCGACAGGCGCTCATGGCTCTAACCAAGACTCTAATACCCTACAGCAAAGATTTGAAATCCATCATTGAAATCTTGGGTTTTGTATTTAGCTTATTCTGCATTGGATCTGACGCATCCCCATTGACTTCAACTCCTGTTGGAGTAAAGACAATCTGCACGTGTTTTACAAGGAAGGTAATATGGATTAAACAAGCAAATCATCACCAAAATCAAGTTTTGACCCGTGGGCCTCACTCTATCTAAATACAAAACCATTTCTACAAGTAGGTCCAGTGAGACGATGGATCTAAGCGAGTCAAAAATGAGACAATCCGAGCGAGCTGAGTCAGCTGGGTTGAAGAATTACATCTCAACAAAACCTGAGATCAAACACCTATTTGTGTTAACTATGTTTGAACAGCAACTTAGAGATCATTTTTAGAAGGTTTGCAATTCGATACTGGTTCGATCTAGTTCCCGAATTGAGTTGAACTAGTTTACAGTGAATGCATTCAGGAAGTATAATTATCTTTTGTGTGTACATCAATTAATTTATAGTGAGTGCATTCGGGAAGTATAATAATCATTTGTAATATCCCAAATCCTACTTAATTTATAGTGAATGCATTCAGTAAGTATAATTATCTTTTCTATGTACCTGATTATAAACTCTCTTTTGTAAGGGATTTTCTTCTATCACTATAATTAAAAGAGACCAATTGCAATTTCTATACCATAACTTCAACGTCAAAGCTTTGACAAGGTGATTTAAGGTCCAACATAACACACAAAAGGCATACCTATAAATTAGCAGAATTGGACTAATTATGAACCTCACCAATTGGATTATTTAGATCATAGAATAGAAAATCAAATTCATTCACGAAGTTGGTGCACTCAAATTACACAATTCGGTGATCGTAAAAATGAGCTTAATGAACCTACCCCAATCAATTAGTGAATTATGGAAGGTGCCAAATTGCAAACTGAGAACTCAAATAAGACTTAGGCGAACCATTATTAGGTAACTATGTTGGGAAATATCATGGAGAACCGTTCATTTTCACTGAACCAAGTTACGTACTACTTGATTTATGAAGATCCAAATGGATCCAAACCTACATAATGGCGTGTTTGGATCCTACAGCTGTGCTGCAATTGTTTTCTTTTATTTTCTTTTTTCTTTTTTTTTTTTGGGTTGGGGTGGGGGGACGAAAACTCAAGCAAGCAAAGACATTCAAATTGTTAATTCTCAGGCCCACAACTTTTATTCACCTAAAATTGATTGCAGAAAAGAATAAAGCAGTTGCCTCTCATGAGTGATTCATGTTTTTTAAATGCAACCAATACACATCAAATTTGGTTAAAATTTAATTAAATGCTTTAATCATCATTCAAAAGAGCAACTCTTGTGCTTTAACTTCCTGATTTTCATCCCCCCTAGTCTTGGTAGATCCAAATTCTATATAATTACTTTCCCTTGTAACACAATACTGTTCATTCCAATCAACATCCATCCATTCTCTTGCTTTCCAAGTAAATCACATGTGAATATGAATAGGAATTCGAATATTCGTTGAAACAGAAAGCTTCAAAATAAAATAAAATAAAAATTGAAATAGTCCAAAGGAAACAACTCAAGAAAAGTGAGCAAAGAAGGTGCTTGGTGAAGGTGTGAGAAAAGCACTAGCCGCCCAAAACTACACTCCAAAACCTGCCTAAAATCGTGCCCACCTTCCACTAAAAGTCTTCTTTTCTTCCTTTCTTTATGCTTCCTTTACCTTCCATCCTTTATCAACGCATGAACCTCAACAAAGTAGACTCCCAAACACCACCATCACCCCACCATGTATCCTTCCATTTCCACCATCCCTAGCCCAAGGCCTAAGGCCTCAAACACCAAGACCAAAAAAACTATGTTCCCCTCCCTCAACTATCTCCATACCACCCTCCTCTTCATCTTCATCTTTACAATTCCTGCTCTACTCTTCTTCAACAATCCTTCTTCCTCAACCCCTTCCTGCGCCGCCGCCACCTCCAAAACCACCACAAAACGATGGCCGGGCGACCTCCTTACAACACAATTTGCATGGAATCACCTATCCTTCATGGATAAAGAAGCCCCGCCTGCCTCCCTCAAAATTGCCGTCTTCTCTAGGAAATGGCCAGACAGTGCCGCTCCGGGCGGTATGGAGCGGCACGCTCTCACCTTACACACCGCTCTGGCGCACCGCGGCCACCGGGTCCATGTGTTCACCTCCCCACCCCAACAGGACCCTGTCACCACCATCACCACCACACCTGAAGGGCTCACTGCCCCCACTGGAACCGCCTCCGGCTACCCACAACTCCACTTTCACGACGGCCCACCAGGACGGTGGCGCCACAATGACGCATGGGCACAATTCGAAGAAGAAAACCGACGTGAACCGTTCGATGTAGTCCACTCTGAGAGCGTGGCCCTCCCTCATTGGCTCGCTCGCAATGTTTCCAATCTAGCCGTGTCATGGCATGGAATCGCCCTTGAGAGCCTTCAATCCAGCATATACCAGGACTTAGCCCGTAGGCCTAATGAACCCATGTCGCCATCTTTCAAAGAGAGCATGAGCGGTGTGGTTATTAAGATTTTGAATGAAATTCGCTTCTTTCATAGCTACGCCCACCATGTTGCTATTAGTGATAGTAGTGGTGAGATGCTTAGGGATGTTTATCAAATTCCCAGTGGTAGAGTTCATGTGATTCTCAATGGTGTGGATGAAGAAGAGTTCGCACCAGATGTGAAGCTAGGCAAAGAATTCAGAGCCCAACATGGTGTGCCCCAGAACGCTAGCCTTGTGATGGGTGTGTCCGGGAGACTGGTCAAGGACAAGGGCCACCCCTTGCTCCATGAAGCCTTCTCCAAGCTTATGGTTAAGTATCCCCATGTTTACCTGATCGTTGCAGGTGCCGGCCCCTGGAAGCAGAGATATAAAGATCTGGGATCCAGGGTCATTGCCTTGGGGGCCATTTCTCCTGCCCAACTAAGGTCCTTCTACACTTCCCTTGATATTTTTGTTAACCCAACACTTAGGCCCCAGGGCCTTGATCTTACTCTTATGGAAGCTATGCAGTGTGGGAAACCTATTCTGGCTACTAGGTTTCCAAGCATCAAAGGAAGCATAGTTGTGGATGATGAATTCGGTCATATGTTCGCGCCCAACATTGAGTCCTTGTTGGAGTCCTTGGAGGTGGTGGTGAAGGAAGGGCCAGAGAGGTTAGCTATGAGAGGAAAGGCTTGTAGGGAATATGCTTCGTCTATGTTTACAGCACGTAAGATGGCATTGGCATACGAGAGATTGTTCCTATGCATCAGAAATGAGACGTTTTGTAAATACCCTTTGCGTTGAGGACTGGAGAGGGAGGTTGTGTCGATACTGACTTAAACTTTGTAATTGTTTTTGAAGATTTCAAGGAAACATCATACACGGTTTCTCACTGAATTCTTTGCATATGTTGTATTCAAAACAATATAAAACTGTGACAAGAGAATAAAGCTTGCCACTGAATCCGTATCATGGATCTATTTTCCATATTCTCTTCTATTATCCATGTTATCTCAAATCTCTGGTTTGTTCTTGTTATTCGTGAAGAATTAGTGACATGACTTTGTCTGAAGAACCTACATGCGTAGCCCAAGGCTTGATTCTGTGACAGTATGGCCGTAAATGAGAGAGGACCCGACCAATTTATATGTAATTGTCTTGGACTGTTGGGAACCCGTCCAGGTTGCGTTGCCCAAGCACTGGATCAGTACCCATGCCAAAAGAATCCGGATGTGGTGAGACTTTACCCCACAGTGACCCTGAGTAGACCTATCACAATCCACCACGTCACTAACGGGCAGGGTCCATGGTGACGCAGCATATCGTAATTAGTCCACTCATGATTACTGTGGATAAAATCCTTCAGAGGATCCCGATTTATACCAAAAACGGGTACGGTGAAGCTCGTACTTGAGCACCCCTATTCAGTCGATCAGTCGGTTTGGGTCCGGACTATATAACTCAAAATACTTGTAGAAATATATCGTATTGATTAACTGATTCAATCTGATTTAACTATCGGGTTCCAAAATCAAGACCAGGACCCAAACTAAACTTGGACCTTATAGCATCTGTTAATTTCTCAGGTTATGGCATCCAACCCAACCCATTTACATCCTACTTCAGCATTTGGTAATTTGGTATGGCAGTCTCATAATCATTGGTCGAATTCAGTCTAATTGGGTAACAACTCATCAACGTTGTGGCCCACCAGGTAGAGAGTCCAGATTCAAATTACTCAATGACCATGTAGAATAAAGCTGCAGATAGAGTCGCACAGCGGCGGCAGTCAAAGTCAAAAGTTTAATGGGAGAACCAAAGGAGACGGTGGACGGTTTGTTTTATACGCATTGACTATACATTTATTGGCCCCACCATGACTTGGAATCCAAGTGGGTAGGTCTAGGGCCTCCTTCCATGAGTTCACACCAAACAACCTTGAGAGACAAATGGTAATGCTGGCAAGAGGCCTGTGATATGAAGAAAATGGATTCGCCAAGAAGTACCAATTGGTGTAGAGGGTCTGAAGTGAATGGTCTGATCATGCCCTACCTTTGGTGACAAAGATTATAGCCATCTTATCATGAGGGTTAGATTTTCTAGAGCTCAAGTTCTCCATAGGCTAACGATTGGATAAAGCTAGATGGGTGTCAAATTGAAATGATCAATTTTAAGAGCCGTAGTAAATTCAGGTGACTGTTAATTTGTCAGGTGGAGAATAGTAGTGTGTGTGTGATCAGAGAGACTGAGGACTTAAGATGACTTTAGATTGATCTGAGGATGGCCCCACAGGCTATGCCATTCTATGTTCAGGGAGTATTTCTTTGACCGCAGCACTAGGAGACACCTTTCCTGTCATCCAATAACAGGGAAGGGGCCACCTTTCCTATATTTAAACTGTTAAACCCCTTACCTACTGACCAAAAAGTTTAGAGCTGACCATGTCTCAACTCTTCTGTGCATATATGATCCATTCAACGATGGCCCCATCAGCCCCATTAGAAGATGTAAATCGTAATATAGTAAAGAAACTAAGAGGAAAATTCATCAGATGCTCATCCACTAATAGATAATGAAGGGGAGATAAGAAATGAATACCCAGGTCATTACTAGTAAATCAAATTCTAAGAAAGTCAGCATCCATCTTAATCTTTACGTAGCATCCATCTTCATCTTTACGTAGCGTCCATCTTCATCTTTACGTTATATCCTTCACCCCTAAACTCTTTAATTATTCCTTCGCCATGGATTTTAGGAAGTAAGTTCCATGCAAACTAGAAGGCCCTAAATTTGGATACACAAGGACACCTTGATTTCCAATCAAACCCTTAAAGCTCATTCCATATTTCTGTGATAACAGACCTTTAATGGTTTGTTTGCCCCACCCAACTTTTGTGCAAGCATAAAGTGCCCAATTGTTTGCATAAAATACATGGGAATTCATGGTGAAATGATGGCCGGATATTCATTTCTCATCCCCCCTTGATTCAATTTCTATTAAAGGGAAGGTTATTGATGGTCCTTTTTTCATATTATCTTTGGCTCTTTTCAACCACTCAGAGAAATACAATACCAAACGGGCCCTAAAATTGGAACCATATGGTTAATTTAGCTGTATCAACTGCACACACTCCGCATTTCAATATCCAGAAATGTGCCAAAAAAGATGGTAAAAAGAAAAGAAAATTTGAGGGAGGTATATCCCACTCCAGCTCTCACAAGGAGTCAAGAACTCAAAGGGAATGAATGAACGATTATGCTAACATGCCTGTCATTCTCAAAACTGAATGAGAGATATAAGGAATGTTAGCATAATCTCTACATCGTACCCCTGTTATATGTACAAACTGGTACACTCGCACACTTTTTACTGATAAGAGAGCATATACCCTTACCTTACACATGTCATGCCACTCTTAGGACAATACAATTGAGAAAATGCTGGAATAGGGAAATATACAGAAATTTTCATTTATCAGTAGTGATAGCATGGCTGACAATACATTCTAAGACAATAGAAACATTCAATCCATTCATTTTATATTAGACAATGAAATATTATTTCCTTAGGAAACAAGAATCCAGTCCACTACACTCCCACATTGTCTCAGATACCACAATACTTGAAACACTGCTTCAGATTGTTCAACTAATATGACCAAGTAAATGGCCTCCTTTTTGTTGATAAAATGGTATTATCATGAGAAATATCAATAATACATCATCCTCCCACTGACCACTTTACACACAAAAACAATCTAATCACTTGTGGGTACAAAATTGGTAAATAATTTTTATATACATGTTCACAGACTCATGATCCATCATTCACAGAATAATGATCCATCTCTGAAATTCCAGCATAAATGCCTCTTCTTCTATGAAGGTGGGTTGTGGAGCATTATAAGGCCAAATGAACCTAAAATTCTCTCTCAAGATGAGGATAGCGGGTAGAGGAGTACAAGAACACCAGCTACAAGTTATAAATAGAGGATGATGAAAAATAATAGAAACAGAACGTCAAAAATGGAAAGAATAAATAAGGCAAAGAAAGAAAAATCTGGCCGTCCCTCTGGTTCGGGTCCTGGCCCAATGAAATTATTGTCAATGATTGGTGATGGTAATGAAATTTTTATAGGGGAAGCTAGAGCAAGGAAAAAGTTAAAAATGGGGGAATTATTCTAGCTGTAATGCCTAACTGAGTGCTCCAATGCCTGCTGGCTTGGGCAGATCAACTCTTTCATCTGGGCCCCATTTTTGTAAATCTTGAATGTTGGAACGATCCTGACATTCTCGGCTTCAGCTACTGCCGGGCTTTCATCCATGTCCACCTTCAGTAAATGTCATTGATCCATCAAAATACAACAAACAAGATGTAAAATTCAGTCACAGGGATAGATGGGACAAAATAAGTCTAAGGATCTTATAGTTCTTTCATTTTACAATTTACACTTACCTTGACAAAATTCACAGATGGGCATCTGGCACACAGCATGTCAACAAAAGGGGATATCTGCTTGCTTTGCTGGTTCGATGCCACCATGAAATGGACCACTGAAACTCCTGAAAAATCAGTTACAGTCTTAACTAGATGAGGAGGAGGAGAGCCTTGATTGAGATAATCATCAAATAACCATGTATAAAGACTATATATCACTCTACAGGAGTGGGGTGTTGAAAAAAATTCTTAGAACAGAAAAGCATCAAAAGCAAACATATATATACTAATATATGCAGCTTGGTCAAAAGAAACAGTGCACCTTTGTTGAACTAAGCAACAATGTGGTGGGCCCCATGGACCATGCATCATCATCATTGGATGATCCCAGCCGTAAGACAAAGAGGGATGATCACAACAATCATCCACAATTAATGGGGCCAACAGGACAGTGAGGGCCATAAGGTTGATTTTTGGGTATATCCAATTCATATTAGTTTAATTAAACACATCAAAGGCATATGCACATCTGAAATCAATCAACATCACATAACCAAAACCAAGAGGTAACTAGCATTGTCAATTTAGAACCAAAGAGAAGCTAAGGGATAATGGCTCACCAGGAGATGATATTACTGCCCTAAATTGATCGACCCCATAGATATCCTCAACTTCACCACCGAACTTCATATTATGAACTTCCTCCCCACGTGACTTTTTCAATGCAACTTGTACGTGGAACAAAGCTTTGGCCACTTCTTTGTCACCTGGAAGTTCCTTCTGCAGGACCTCATAATCTCGCACAGATTCAGCCCACCGTTCAAGCTGATAGGCAAAAGACATAATTAATCAACAGAAATATCGCAAAACCAACACTGGCAAGGAAAAAAGACCATGAAAAGATAAAGCTTATTTACCTTGTCATTGGCGGCTGCACGTCGAAGAAGGGCTTTGGTGTAATTGGGATGGATTTTCAGAGCTTTGTTGCAGTCCTCGATGGATCTCTCCCATTGCCCAAGCTTGGACCTGCAAGCCGCTCTATTGCAGTGGAGAACAGGGTTGGAGGGGTCAAACTTGAGACCATCCCCATAGGCTGCATAGGCTTCCACAAACTTGCCTGTGTTAAAGAGATCATTACCACGAGCCCGAGCTCTTGCTACTGATCTCATATTGTCCAGCATTAACACAACTTCAACATTTCTAGGATCAATCTGCCCGGCTTTCTCAGCAGCTGCAACAGCATTCTCAAACCTGCAAAACATCCATTCTCGATTCACACTCTCCGAAGGCATTAGCTATTTCCACTTGTAACTATAAATTGCTTAGCTCACCTTCCCAGTGCCATATCAACTTGGGCTCGGACAAAGAATGGGTAAGAATCACAGAGTATTCCAAAGAACTTGGTCTGTGAGCAGGATGGCGGAGATGATCCAAATTTGGGTATGTTTGATAGGGCGGAATCGGCCTCTTTGAGTTGACGAAGCTTGAGCAGAGATTCCACCCGAGATGCAAAAAGCTACAAATTTAAACCATATCATACCCATTATTAATTACCTTCTCTAAATTACCGGCAGGATAGGGAAATCTGGGATTAAGAAATTTGGTTCTGCAAGTTTACCTGAGTAGAAGAATCTGCTCCAGCCACAATAGCAGCATCACCTTCCATCAATGCACTCTTCCAATCTCCAACTTTCCTAGCATCTGTGCATCTCATCAAATGCATCTCTACTGCCTGCAACTTCTGCAACTCACCAGGATCTGGCTGCTGGCAAGTACAGAGGTGCCTTCGAGCATTTTCAACCTTCCCTAACCTGCCAAAATATCAATATAGAAGAATGTTGGGGAGCAAAAAGTTTAGATCACCCAATAAGCACATGATTCTGAATCCCTTCAGCAGTAACACAAAACTAAAAATAAACCAGGTACAAAATGTAAATCAATCAGACAAGAATGAAATACTATCAAAGTGACCAATGAATCCAAAATGATCAAACATCAAAAGGAGAAGAAGAACAAAGAAAAGCCCAGAATCTTCCAGTCACTCAAACTGCAAATGCATAAAAGAAAGGCCTGTTTCCGCCAGGAATGTTGGCAAAGAAGAGAAACATAACTAACGGTTGCATGTTGTTTGAGGAGCTTGCATACTAAAATTGGAGGCAAATGTATTCACACTCAAAAATGAAAAAAGGACATTTCAATGCTCTGTTCAGTTAAGTGGCAAAAACAGATCCATTCCACCTTTCATCAATATATTTTATCATTGGGGCACAACAATCCATAAAGAATTCCCATCCATAGTTAAAGCATAAATGGAGAGACAACAAGCATCAGTCAAACAACAAAGAAAAGATGAAGCTTTTCTGCAGAAAAAAAAAAAAAAAAGAAAAGCAGAAACCCACAGCCATGATCACACCAATAACGAAGGAGAAAAGACTCCCAATGAATCTAAATCCATCAATCCTCTATTGAATAAAAAAAATTTACGTACGAATCAAAGGGCTAGTTTGTCTGTAATAAAATATGGAAATACCGAATCCCTAGACGTCTGAAGATCTCAAATCTTGGTGTGAAGATGATTCTAGTTGGGATAGCTCTTGTAATTTCTCAGGAATCAAAGAATTTCTAGACATTAAAGAATCTGCAAAATAATAAATATAATAATAATAATAATAATAATAATAATAAAAAGAAAAAAAGAACTTTGATAGCTACTTTTGGATAGGATTATTGCTTTAATGCAATGGTAAAAGTCTCGGATGCCATGCGTGATAACGCGGGTATGATACCTGCGAGCGGCCACTTTGTGCAAAATTGCCAACGGTTCGGTCCGTCTCCAATCTAGACCCTCCCAGGACTCTGCTTCGACAAGACCTGCACTAGGTGATGACCTAGATAGCTACTTTTGGATATCAAATAGGACATTTGGAATTTGATTATTTTTTTCATTTTTATTACACATTAGCTTATCCCCTTTGTGTTTATGTAACCCACAACATGCTGGTCCGTCTCCAATCTAGACCCTACCAGGGCTCCTGCTTCGGCAGGATTTGCACTGGGTAATGACTTAGATAGCTACTTTTGGATATCAAATAGGACATTTGGAATTTGATTTTTTTTTTTTTTTTCATTTTTATTACACATTATCTTATCCCCCTTGTGTTTATGTAACGTTCCACTCAATAATAGGCCTATATTACTAAAAAATGATAATTCTTTTTCTACCTTCCACACATAAGATACCTTAATGACAACCATGCCATGATATGTGCATATAAACACAACACAGACCCTATACAAATGTCCCTCACTTTAGCTCAGCCAGTTAGGGACATGGGTGTGTGAGTGTGTGCCCCCGCAAAATAAAAAATAAAAAACACCCTATACAAGCAGATTTCCAAAAAGAAAACAGCTGATAAGATTCAACTAACTAGCCAGTCCACAGTCCACACCAAGAAAGAGTCATTGCAAGAACAAACAATATGATCATTTTTAAAACTGTAAGTGACTAATATGTTGACAGCACTTCTGGATGGAAGTTCATCTTGCATGTCTGGAGCTTTTAACCTTCATACTGATCAAACATTTTTTTTTTTTTTTTTTCTGAAAATGTCTACCTGAAGATAGAATAGTTGGAACAAATGGCAATAAAGGACAGAAACGGCAACAAACAAAACACTGTTATTCATGTATGAGACTTCTTTTTAGGTTCAGCTTGAAAAGAAAAATCTATGTAAATAAAAAAAAAAAAGAATTCATATAAAGGAAATAATATGCATGAAAATAAATATACCAAAAAGCACAGGAACAGCTGGACAAGTCACTTGAGTTTTTATTTTCATCAGATACCATTCAACAAAAAGTATTTTCATCAAAATACATGCACTAAAACCATAATTGTAAACCAGAATATCTACAAGAAATAACATAAACACAAAAGCTCCATTAAACAAAATGCATTTACAAAGAGCTGATATATAAAATTTACACCAACTATCCTTGATGCATGCATCTATTTTCCTCATTTACTGATGTGAATATCAATCACTGTAATGTGTCATATGCACACAAAGGTGATTTCACATGTAGCAAAACGGACAGTTCAAAGGTTTCTACTTTTTCTCTTCAAAATCCCCAAAGTTCATTTGATGAAATCATAACCACATCTTAAATAGCATCTGCAACATAAAGAACCCAGCACAAACCAACAGATTGAAGACAGGCTAACAATCAAAACTGCAATATTCTGCGGTATTATACATCTCTCTTCATAAAAGCAAGGACCAAGCCACTTGAAACCCAAGAACCTCCCAAAATGCAAAAACCAAAAGCAAATTATTGACCCAATGTCATCAACATGAACCCTTTGTTCATCTCATTGACCACCACTGCAGTTACAATGGTCAATGATCAGAGTTATCAACAAGGGAAGAAAAGAAACAGAATGCAATGATCAAAAGACTCACAGCACACACAACCTTAGGAATTCCCTCCATCTTTCAGTTGGGTGTGAGATTTCACCAGAGATCTTTTTATGTCTCATCCGATCCAAATGAATCCCAAAGGAAGAAGGGAAAAAAATCCTATGTCCTGGGCCTCTAGCAGATTTACTTATATGTAAATTAGAAAGTGTTAAAAGAAAACGAAAATAGGCAAAGCATAGAAACCAAATAAAATAGGCAAAACGTAGAAACCAAATAACTTAAACGAAATGAAAATATCGACAGAATCAGAAAAACAAGAACCCAACAAGGGATCACCTTCAATGCCAGATCTTTTCATCACCACCACAAATGCTACAAAACTCCAAACACAATACAAAAACAGATTCCATGACCTCAATGAAGCATCAAAGAGCAAGCATAACAGCATCTATAAGACTAAACTGAAATGAATTACCAATCTCCCTCACCGTAAATACAACGACCCGAGCCTCTGATGTGCCCTCTCATATCCAGGATCCAACTTCACAGCCTCCTCACACTCCCTTACCGCCTCGTCCAACCGCCCAAGACCCATGAGCGCAGCTGACCTGTTTCCCCTGCAAGCTGCATTATCCGGCGAGATCGCAATGGCCCGGTCATACAAGCACAGTGCCTCCACAAAATTCCCTCTTTTATACTGCTCATTACCAGCCCTCCTCACCTCTTCTGCATCCAAACTCGCCATTGCCCTCTTCACCATCACTGCTTCTCCTGCAACTTGTATATTCCCCACCGCCTCTCCCCCCAATTTTCCACCTCCGCCGCCCCTCATTACATTCCCAAGCCCGTAATTGCACGTCCCCGTGCCCAAAACATCGCTCCTCGAAGAGCTCCGGCACGCCATCCCCGTCTTCCCAATCTTCCCCGACGGGCAGATGTTCCCATTAGGGAGCAAATTAGCCCCATTTGGGGAATTCGCAGAACTCCCACCAGAGAAAATCAATGGGGCCCCGGTGGAACTCGATCTCCGGTGGCCGGGCTTGGGGTTCCGAGCGCTTGGGGTGCCGTCAAACGAGCCCCATAGCTCGCCCGAGTGATTTCCATGGGATCGTTTGATGGCCGAGGCATTGCTTCCAGCCCTTCCTGCAACGGACCCAGAAGAGCTGGAGCTGGTTGTGGTGAGCAAAGTGGATGAAGAAGAAAGGGCTGTTGCGGCTCTCAGCAGCGAAATGGGAGAACCCAGATCGAGCTCTTTGAAATCCGGCTTGTTGCTGCTTTCGCAGCTCAATGCACTGTGGAAACGAGAGGATAAGGAATCTGACCCTGTTTCATTGATGGGTTTTCGAGCAATGTCACTGGAATGCGACATTTCCATTAGAACAAGAACACCCAACAGAAAAGTTTGGATCTTTCCCCCTTTTCCTTTCTCTTGCTGCAATCAGCGACTCCCCCTTCAACTCAATAGCTGCAAGAACAATGACAATGCACCAAGAACTGATGAATCGTATCAGTAAGAGAAATGCACAGCACACAAGAACAAAACTAGAAGAGAAACAGATGGAGATCTTGTGATTGGTAAGAAGGAAGCAAGGAATGACTGTCCTGTGGCTGTGTGTGATGGAAAGTAGAGAGAGAGGAGAAAAAGAGAGAACTTGCTCTCTTTTTTTAATTTCCTTTTGACATGATATGTTTCACGAGAGAACAGACGCCGACGCGTCTTCAACTATTCTCCCCTCTCTCTCTCTCTCTCTCTCTACAGTCTTGTTCCAGCAATGTCTACCCTTGGTTTATTCTCAATTCTCCCATCATCTCTGCTTTTTCAACGAGGGATTAGACTAGAGAGAGACCACTGAACAAGACTTTTGAGTATGATCAATGGTAAAAGAAGAAGATTAAAAGGAATAATAGGATGTCTGGTATAGTAGAGGGCTTGTTTTGTATCTTTGTATTGAATTTCTGAGAGTAAATAGTAACGTAGGTTTGGAGATAGATACAAATGAGAGCCGTTATTCTTTTATCATTTGATTTACCAGGGTATAATCATTCAATGGGAAGTAAAGGAAGATGTCTCATGTCATCTTTTTTTCATCTAGGGTGCTAAAATGAAAAGCGAAAATAATAAAACTTCTATGTTAGGTCTCTGGATTGAAGAACAAAACAATTTTTTTCTTGGAAAGTAAGATCTATAGAGAGGTAGATGTATCATTCCCGGCCTTTTAAAGTATAAAAGATTTAATTACCAAAGAAAGAATAGAGAATCTTACCCTTAGATTTTGTGAAGACCAAAACAGCCCTTAATATCGACCAAAAAGGCTTTGAACGGAAACGTCCCCTATCATTACTTTTTTTCTTAAATGAATAAAAATGAGTGGAGATATCCCCATTAAGTGCCTTTTTATCAATATTAAGATTTGACTATTTGAGGGTTTTTTTTTTATTGATATTGATATTTGAGAGCCGTTTTGGTCTTTACCAAATTTAGGGGAATCTTTTTGATAAAATCTCCTAAAGAACAAAATATTTAGGTTTTTGTGCCGTGCCAGAAATGGGTGGGTTTTCTAATATCTTGCAAGCCTATTGATACAAAGGCCTACCCGTCCGTTCCGTTAGGTTGCCAGCTATCGTAAAATTTTGCCCATTCCAAACATGAAATTTGAGATGACAATATTCCATGATTAGACTGGAAAAATTAAAAAAAACATGCGGCGGACCCCATAAGCTTTGATGATGAAGACGGTTTTGATAATTCAGTCTACATACTTCTGCCTCATCTGTGGTAACTAGTAATTATTTCCTTATTTGTATTATGTTAATGTTTACATTCCTTCCCCACTTCACCAATCCAATCCATCTGTGGAAAGTGGACAACTCTTGTGGCTTGACTCTTGAGCCTTTTTTTCCTTACAATGCCCCGCCTATTGGGCCCACATGAGTGGTTGAGGATGGCACAGGTACATATGGTGTGGACCAAAAGCTGCTTTGATTTGAGATTTTGATCCTTACAGGGGGTGTACTATTAAGAGGCTGTGTTTGCCTTGAAATGTCACTCAAAAGTATGCGTTACGGCTTGAAGATCAGCCAAAATTTATTCTAATCTAATCATATCATCCTCCTTGATTTTAGGGTTTCAGAATTTAACCAATTTCATTATTGAAGGTAGTGGTTGGGATTGGGAGATGCATGGGCTTCAGAAATATAAATAAAGGACATTGCACTGGTACCTTTTTGGAGAATTTACCTTATGAAAGTGCATGCATGCATGAATGGTATGAAAATGGAAGTGGGGGGTAAAAGGTTAAAAAAAACCATGAAAGGACGAACACACGCCAACCTTTTGACCGACAATCCAACTCATCCGACATGATATACAGAGTAAAAAGAAAAAGGTTAGAAGAAGAAATCAAAACCGTTGGATTGCCACCAGATTTCTAATTTTGTAATAGATGTACCGACATTTTGACTGAGTCCACCTTTGAATATATCATTAAAATGTCTATAATTTCGCACTTCTGTCGCCCTTGAGAATGCAGTGGGTGAGCTATATATGATATATTTTGTAAATAATACAAACTACCATCAATGCAGTAATAACATAGGTTGGATCCTCTCAGCTTCTGTTATTTCCAAAAGTGGGTTAGAGACCACACGGTAGATGGGGCCAACGGATGCAATCATGCATTTATTAAATTCATTAGATGTTGACAGCTGTTATAGAGATTTTTTTTATCGATAACAGAAGCTTTCTTTAAAAACAAGCAAAGAAATTTAAAAAATTTAAAAATAAAAATGAAAGAGCATAACAATAAGGGGGTGGAAGAATATTGAACCCACCCAACCCTAAATTACATGACAAGACCCACCCAAGGAGATGTACCCTCCATGGAATTAGTTGACCTAACATCTTGATGGAAAACGACATCTCAAGTAGCTCCTTAATTTCATCGAAACGAGACTGAAATCTCCAAGGACAAGCTTTACTGTTAGACACCCGAATCAATCACATTAGAAGAGTCACATTTCAGAATAAGGGTACAAATAAAATTTCTCATAGACAATAAAGAGCTTCCAAAATAGTTAACACCCCCGTTTTGTTAGAATCTCAAACACCAACAGACTTTAAGAACAATAGTAAAACCTCACCTATACTTCTAGGAAGGACTCCACCAACTCTTGCAGGCCCTAGGTTCCCTGTAGAAACTCCATCCATGTTGAATTTCAAAATCGAAATAAGAAGGGGAGAAAAAAGAAGAGAACTCCTCAACTTAGTTGGGCTACACCCCCATACAAGCTTCTCAATTAAGAAGGATTTCATTTAGGTTGAATTCGTTATGAGGAGATACACAAACTCTCTTGCCCTAAGGAGATTTCAAGTCAGGATTGAAAAGGCTAAAATTTGAAGAATTTCAAAGCTCAAAGTGACACTTCATACAGTATGATGTTTAGAGAAGAAAAATTCCCCAAAACAAGCAGGCCTGAAGCTCATGACTCATGAAATGAGTGGCTGACGACCATTCATTTCTTAACTTTTGATAATTTATTTTCTCACAGATCGGTATCTTCAAACCCTTTTTTCACTCAAACATAGCCAATGGATCACAACTCTGCCACGTTTCTCATTTTGAAATTTAGAGACCTATACAGGATCCAGATCATAAAACCCTTTGGTGTGCCCCTTATTAGTAGGGCCACACTTGAACCCAACCAGCAGAGTCAGAGAGGTAAATCTCATCATCTTTGATTTCCAAGGGCGTCAAGCCTTTTGGAGATTCAGCCAACCTATCATATCAATGTAATGACACTCGAATTTTGCGCAGGTTGTGATCATAATCTCAGGTGGGCCTCACCTTAGAAAATTGAGAGGAAAAACACAAAAGGCACATCCACACAAGTTGATTATAGTTTTTCCCATACATTTCCAGAATCAGGCAAACCTGTTGGGACATTGGGAGATTATCTTACACCAAAACTTGGTCCTTTGTAATTTATTCATTTCCTTCTCTACTTTTCTGACCCTGGCAAATGTCTTTTCAACCACAGTTATCATTTCCGTTAAAAAAATAATGGCATAAGCTGTATCCCAAAGATGAGATTATAGATTATTAGTTAAATATCATTCAAACAATGCCTTGTGCCTCAAGAAGATGAACTATGTCTGTTTCTTGTTCCTCACCCAAGAGAACGAAGGTCTTAATAGACATGCGGCTGTAGCCTGTAGGGAGCTTAAGATACACACCACAGAGAAACCATTATATCTAAATGGACCCCAGTGAATAGGACACCCTAAGAATCGCCAGGTTCTAGGATCTTACCATTCTTTGTTTGGCTTCTCTTACCGTGACTATGGTCTACTTGTTTTTCCTCTCATGACTGTCCTCACAACAGGGTAAAAACCTACCACCAACGGATGCAAATCTTTCAGAGAATTTTCAGGTCTGGACCACAAGATACAAGGGACTAGACTAGCCATCTCCTGCAACATCTGACATTTTTAACCATCAGATCTAGAACCTCAAGATTAAGACTAGAATAAAAATTGATTCACTGTGAAAAAAATTATTAACCAGTGATTAGCTACATGGAATGATCCACTATAGTTAACACAAGTGAACAGGTACAATCTTTTTCCATACCAAATTTAACTGAGCAGAGGAACAGATTACAGATCTAACAAAATAGTATCCAACGCTTTAGGAGGAATGCTTTCTTTCCTCTCTTTTTTCTTCGATTTGGTTGCATGACTTGAACTCGCAATCTGATATCGCAACAGTGAGCACCTTGGACTGTGCCATAGGAACACAATTCAAATACTGGATTCATCAATGCGACTCTTATGTAGCTGAAACGCGGGGTTCACCCAAGTTCCACAGCTGCATTGCATACCAGCCCAATTGAAGGACCCCAGGCGAGCCTTGCAACCCAAGCACAAAAGTTTCTCTTCAACGCTACCTTCTTCAACTGATAAGAGTTGGTTTGATGTGGTGAGCTAATGATTAGAAGCATGTTTCTAAAATAAATAAATCAATAAATAAATGGAAGCACGTTAAGATGCATCCAAAGTGCAGCTGATTGAATTTTTCAGCGGAATGGATGGCTATCCATTTTAGAATGTTACCCCAAAAGTGAGGTCATTGAATTGTCAGCAGAATGGATGGTCATCCATTCCACCATGTCTGACGCAGTGTGGAAATCTAGAATTGCATACACTGGGATACTGTTCCTCACCCCTTCAAGTTTCGATTTACATCACAGGCACTCATTGACACCCCCATACAATTTATACTTCTCTGTTGTCCCAAAGCTAGAAAAGCAGTATTTAACCCAATACTGTTGTCCCAAAGCTCCAAAGGTAGAATAAATCATATGAGTTCTACCATAGTAGTAAAATCAATTGTCATTTGGGGTAAATCCAAATGACCCAAAGCTCATGAGTTAAATTGAAGTGGTAATTAACAGTCACCTGCTTGCATCCACTTCATTGGTTCAACAAATATTGAGGAGCAGACGGGCTTCCTATTGTTTTCCAAGGAGTTGCTTCTTTTCTTCCATTTAAAGCATTGTTCACCCTCCCCCTGCTGATGGGTTACAACATTCTCTTGTGTAGCAACGATTCTTCGACACTTTTTACAGCGATATATTATTTCTGGTTTTGAATCAGTTACTGAATTCGTGTTACTGACTTCCATGGATTAAAGAAAACAGATATCTCTCACATATGCTGCCAAGAAAACACAACTTTTATCCTGTAAGTCCAATAATGGATAAACAAAAGGATTTGTATTATTTGAAAAGAATCTAAAATAATTCATGATCTAAAGATCCAGATCAATTTCTAAACAACCAAGTGCAAAAACTCTGAAGCTTACATAGAAATGAGCATTTATAAGATGTACAGTCTACTCTGCATTAGCAAAATGGAGAGGCCAGATAAGATACGATTTGAATGGTTTCATCACTAATGCTTGACATGATAGAGGAGCTCCAGAGTGATAAATGTATTCTCCAATTATAAAATGAAAAGAAAATTTTAGCTGAAATTGAGTTATGCTTCATAACTTCAGCTACATCTTCAGGAAAAGAAGTGCCAAGGCAAAAGTTGGACAAAATAAAACTGGTCTGTATATGTAGTGCATAACCTCCAGATAAAAAAAAAGAAGAGAAAGATGCCCATCCATGAATCAACTGGTGTATATTGTAACTCATATTTCAACAGATGACCAGCACATGAAGACATCATGGTGTGGTTAAAGCTGCTTTTAGATGTACACCAAAACATAATGTTTGTTTGAACATTTTGGTCAAGAATAACACAAAGAATAGCTTAAAAGGCACAAAGTTTGGGTGTAGAAAGAAGATGACTCAAAAAGAAAACACAAATCCAAAATGGGTATCTACCCAATGGTAAAACGATAGAGAGGGAAACTAATCTTTACTATAAGGAAAACAAAGCATAATGCATTCACAAGGCCATCCATTGGGTTTGTAACTTTGTATAGACAACCAAATCCTCCAAAGAGATGTTTATCTTGATTTTGAAATGACTCAGGCTCTTTGCCTTTGATATGTTCCTTAATGCAGCCTATCTATAGAGTTTTGTAAAGATAAAACCAACTACTCCTAAAAGATGTGCACTTTGATTTTGAACTAATTCCTGGGTAAATTACTTTAAAGGACTTATAATGGAAACCAACTCTTTCAACGCGATCTCCCAGGTAAATTCCTTGCCCTTAGAAGGATGCAGTTCCACTTTAATGAGATTCAACGCTTAGCTTCAAGATCATGGGTTTCCTTTCAACACATCAGTGGGGTTGCTAATGTGATGGCAGATTCTTTAGCAAAGCAAGGGGTTGATCATCCTTGTAATCTAAGCACAGCTATAATATAATTTTGGTAGGTGTCTGGTATATATCTCTCATGCTGGCATTCCTATGTATAGTTGTTCTATGTATTCGTGGTCGTGGTAACTTTTCATTATAATTTATATCAACATTACCATTTTCAAAATAATAATAATAATAATAATAAAGATCTAAGATTTTCGACCTTGGAGTTTCTTGCATGGTTCTAAATCATGGTTGGCCCCCACAGAACTATTATATTACAATTTAATCCCTGTCCAAAATCGAGTGTCGCTTGAGTCCAAAGGCTCCTGGGTTGGGCTAGGCCTCCGGATATCTAGAATCGAGTGTCCCTTGGGGCCAATGGCTCCTGGGCTGCGCGAGAGATAGCCTGGATTATTAGAAAAAATAAAAAATAAAAAATAAAAAATGACTCTACCGCAGCCTTTTGTTTTCTTTCTAATTTTGGAAACATAACCAAGCGAGCTGGGACCCATGAGAGACCATGCCACAGGGCCCGAGGAGAGAAGCCAGGGATTGAACATGTACAGTGAGGTGAGAAATGGGATATCCAACCAACTGGTATCCCTTTTTTTTTTTTATTTAAGGAACTGTGTGACTGGTTGAATGCCCAAAAAAGTGAGGTGGTCACTTACTGGTTTCCAAGCTTACAGAAAACCCTACTATGCATAGCATTTTCCACAAAAAAATGGTTCCCGAGGGGGCAAAATGTGTTTTTCTTGTTCCTTATTGACATTATTTGCAGTTTCCACTTTTGAGGCAAAAGCATTTTCCTCAAATTTTGTGGAAAGCATGCTCATCTCCACGAGGTAGAGAACCATTTCTGCAGTCTTACACAAGAGATATATAGAATCACCCTTCACAAAGGAAAAAATTCCACCACACCAAACTAGAGAAACTGAAAAAAAAAAAAATGTAGAAAATGAAAGTCTCCAGTTTCTGTCTTCCGTGGAAAATGAAATCATTGTGGAAATAAATGAGGTGGAAATATATCAGGCATAAACATGCCCTAGGGGTAAATTTTAAGGAAAAGGCATTTTAGGGTATGTTTGGTACCATAAATGTCGGAAAACAATAATCCATTTTTTCCGATTCATGCAAACAAAATCTCTCAATTTCAGGAATCAGTTGCCTCCAACTGTAGAAAGCTTTTACATAGATGGATATTTCCCTGAAAATCTCTCCAAGAATCAAGAGACATCCTTTGTTTGGATATTTGCTTTGAATTTACCTGGAAATCAAATCTGTGGGTCTGCACCTATCGGAATTCACAGAAGGCAGAGTCGGGGTACCTTCCTGTTCATGTTTTCGGAGCGAATCGTGAAGAGAAATCAAGGACTCGAGCTCGAGCTCGAGCTATTGCGTTTCCTCACCATATCGGCCTATCGTGAGTCTATAAGCAGGGGGTCCCTCCTTTTTACAAACTCCCACGTTGGGTCGTGGGTCGTAAATAGGTCCATTCCGGTCCGGGTCCGGTTAAGGAAAAGGTGGAACTGGATTCAGACCCAGGATTGTTTTAGAACTGATCTCTTAGCCCCAGAACCATATATGGGACGGATCTAGATCCGAGTCTGAATCTAGATGTAGAACGATATTAAAATAATATTATTTTTAAAAGAGATTTTAGAAAATTGAGGTAATATATCGAGTCTCGGGTCCACGGATCCGAACCAAGGTGGAACAGGACCCAGACTCATTTACTTATCAGAGCCAAACCCAGTTTTTAATGGGTCAGAACCTCCGAGTAATCGGAGACCCATTTACATCCCTACTCTTACGTAAGTCAATCAAATTCTGGTGAATTCCTCTTTGGAAAATGCATGTTTGGCTATTGTAAACCTTGAGTCTTCGGGTTAGTTGGAATCCATATTGTTTAAGATTTCACATCCGAGCCCCTCTCATACGATTTGGAATTTTTTTTTTTTTTTTTAAAGTATACACACTGAAGCCAATTTTTCCCAACACACACACTAATACGCATCAAATATCAACGTAAAATCTTTAACCATACAAATTTTCAATGGAATAGTTGTCTATAAGATCCACTTGTAATTTTTTCCTCCTCAAAGAAGACAATTTTTGTTCTAGAGGATTTAGCACCATTAATTCGCTGATGCATCAAGTATATGGTCACTACTTTGATGATCAAAGGCACCTAAGAATTTAAAAAATCTTTGTCATCAGAACTACATGTTTAGCCATCAACAGGCGAGATCCATGGGGTCACCGATTCTTTCAAGATTCATTCTAACGGCATCTAAAGGATTGTATTAAATTGAACCTGATGCCAGATGGTGGGTAGTGGGGCGAGCGGCCTTGGAGCTGAACTGCACTTGCAGCCCACTAACTAGTATGGGAAAATTAATTTCTCTTGGATGCGAAGGCATTGTCTATTATTTCTACTTCGGCCATGTTTCCTAGGATAGGCCCATCGTTTACTCAACATGAACACCAAATCATGCAGCCCACATCAACAAGCCGCTAAGTTCAGAAACTCGAAGACCACGACATGACTCAATAGAGTACACTCGACTAGGCACAGATTCAGAGTCAGACGGTCTACCAGAAACTCGGCCCAACTCATCCAAGTTGCTCGACTCCATGACCTTGTTGAGCCATCGGAGGATTCCAGTTTTAAACCATGCAAACTCATCGATTCCAAAGTTTGGCTAAGCAGACTGGATGGTCCTGGACCCAGGTATGAAGTGGCCCAGATGAAAGTCAATATATAATACTGAGGCAACTCATTGGTGTTCCTCAAATTTCAAGAGGCCCAGGAAATACTGCATTCCTGGCATCAAGCAATTCTGAAATTTACAAAGAGAAGGATCTGTGAATAAGCTTTCTAACTGGTACCATTAAAAACAAAAAAAAAGGGGGGGTTTCTAACTATCACAGAGCCTTGCAAAATTCCATCAACCATCTCTTCAAGGAGACCAACTATAAATTTCTAAATATAATACAGACAGTCACATCATTATTGTGGAAAAACGAGAAAAGGAAGAAAAATACAAGCACCGCAATGGAGAAAGTGACCGCTTGACTTTTCAAAACCTCCAGAAGAATTGAACCGGCATACAAAAATTCTAGGACCCTCCCATGGGTGGCATACCATAAGGAGCTGGCATGGGTGGCATCCCCATACCCATCGGGGGTGGGGGCTGAAATCCCACACCCAAGCCCCCTACCGGTGGAGCAGGCAAAGCAAGCGGAAGCAATTGGGCATACATGTTCTGCAAAGTGATCCAGAAACAAATTATTACCGCCGCAATATCATAACCACAATAAAAACAGCACTACCCCTTTTTTAATCAAAAGTAAAGCCTCTTCCCTCTTTTAGCTCCAGTTCAATGGAAAATCATGCATAGAATGGAAAGCAAAACCACGGAGTGTGTAGATAAGGGTATCCTCTCAAAGGTTAGGAAGACCAAAGAGGGGATATGCATGATGAAACCGGTCTTTATTCATTGAATTAGGCCATGCAAGAGATTAAGGAGACAAAATAAATGCGTCAACATGATAAAATGTGATATTTTGTGGGATTTTGTTTAGGAAGAGCTTCCTACAAGTCTAGAAACATTTATGGAAATGACGTGGAATTGTGGATAAGAAATCTCCTGATGATATTGTATAAGTCAAGGTTCCCAGAGCTCATGTCTGCGTAGAAGAGTCAGAACAGGATAGCTACATGTATAGGATCCAATGGATGATTAAAAAGGCTCCAGCAGTTCACTCTAAATGCACACGAGAGCCTACCTGTCTACCTGATGAGCCAACCAATGCAACTCGCCTATTTACCGGGCTTAAAAATTGTTCATGTGCACATCCACACGTTTGGGTGTCAGTGGAGTGCTATGAAGCAAAAGCCACCCATGGCTTTGCAAACCTCAAGAATCAAGCCAGTGGCTCACATTCACAGGCAAGGACTACAGGAGTTAATGCCACCATGCAGGTGGGTGCAGTGCAATTGTGCATGGATGTGGGCATCTGACCCATCCCTGTGATGTAGGGTTCTGAGGCTACCTGTTGGGCCACTAAATTCTTCTCTTCGTTCTCCTTGCTTTTCACCTCTTGAAATGCGTCAAGCTTATCCTTCACAAGCTCATCTACTTTGCTTGTATGCTCACGGATAAACTGCATTCCATTCACAGAATAATTGGTGAGTCAATGAAACATAAGTCACAGAGGGGTCACATCCATGAGCAATCCAGTGTCACTCACCTGCAGGAGATATGGGAAAGCAAAGTCGATCATGTTGTTCATCCAAGCAAGCTCGAGTGCAATATCAGGCCGGATCAAATCATAGCACGTGAACAAGCATGAAGCAAAGCATTCCTTCTTTCCCTGCGCACATACATCAGAAATGCACATCTTATCTCAATAAATCACCATGGTGAGAAACATGAAAACAGGTACTAAAAGTACAAATTGGTGAAAAACAATGAAAAATTGACATTCTAGAATGAAGAAGAGGATATTTTCAACTGTAACAAAGCAAGAATGATGAAAGTCAAGTAAAAGATAATGAGTGATAAATTAAAAGAAAATAAGATAAAACTCAAAATATAACAGTAAAAATAATTTGACTAGAGTTCCATCAACAGCGTTATTACTGTAGAAAATTCCTGTGAAATGAGGAATAAAATTATTGCAATTATTAAAATACCTGCTCAACGAAATACACCAGTAATTCCTCAGATAACACCCGATCACCAGACTGAGAGCAAGTCTCCATCGCATCTCTGTAGAGATTTTCCTTCTTTGATAATGCAACTGATTGCCTCCATCTACCTGCCTTCTTGTATATATAAGCAGCTATCCTTCTCATTTCAAGTAGTTCATGTTTTTCAACCTGTTTGTTCATAATCAGAGATGAAGTTCCCATGGATGAGCGTACATAAAAGTGAGACAGAAAAGAAAAGAAAAGGAGAAAAAAAAAAGGGACAAATACCTTCTGTGCAAGGCCTATCTGATCAAAATTATCATGCATGTCAATTGATTCCCGTAATCTTTCATAATCTTCCTCTTCAACATAGATCTCATTCAGAGCCTCATTCACGGCAGCCACATTGTTGCTCTGTACTGCAACCATGTATGGCTTCACAAGCTGTAAAGCCCCTGCCTGCAAAATCCAACCATTACCATAACAAGAGAAGCAAACATGATTATTGTGCATCATAAATTTAGAATCCAACAACCAACAGAAAAACAGCACATTAGGCTCGCAAAACCACAGCACTGAGTCCTCTAAACTTCATGATGTAAATTGTTCATCCAAATCAACACATGTTCAAAATGTCATAAGGTGTCTATTGCAGGCTAGCTTGACTTTGCAAATGTATGCAGAAATTGCCTGTAGATGAAATTTGCTATCATTTTTCTATTTTTTTGTGAAAGATAACCCTTTTTTCTAGATGAAAATTGCTATCATTTTTCTAGTTTTCTGTGAAAGATAACCCTTTTTTCTATAGACAATCAAGTTATATACGGACACTTCAGAAAATTCAGTTTAAAAACAGGATGTTGATATATCTCAGTAAGCCTTAGCTGTCTTGCCTCTGAATCAAAATAAAGATCAAGTTTACTGCTATTAGGTATAGATGTTACCTGCATCTAAGGCATGCACATTTAAGTAAATGTGCAGCTCAAATGCAGGCTTTTCACTATTCAAATGATGCTAGCAGAATAAACAGCTCCCACAATACAGGTCGAGAGAAAAACACTGACCATTGTCAACTAGACCAAAAGATCAATCTTCCATCTAAAGGAAAAAAAATGTGCACCTTGCGCATGATATCAATCACACGGCTGGAGTCCACTTTAGTTGCAAGAACATGGAGGAGATCATTGATAAGGTCTGGGTGCTCTTGTAAGTAGAAGAACACTGCCTTGTAGTAAAGTTCCACATTAGCCACCTTATCAGCAACATCCTTAAACTGCAGATGGTCCCATGCGTTAGGTGAGTGGTTCATAATCGTTGTGGCAGCATTGTCAAATTCACCATATTGAATATATAGAAAAGTAAGCTCCTCCCACTGCTGCTGTTCATCACAGACACGGATAAGCTTTGGTATGTTCAGACGTGTGGAAAACAATTTGATATGTTCCATAAGCCTGTCGGGACGATATCTTGCATACAAGATCCCCAATTCTGTAAAAATTCCCATGTGAGCCTGTTCCAGTCCCAAACCGCTCTCCATAAGGGAGATCAGTTCAGAAAAGCACCCTCTGTTTTGATAGTAATCACTAACTTCTTCCAGATCATCCACCTGAAATGTACATGTCAATTTACATCAAAAGTACAACAGTCAACAACGGAACGCCGAGAATAAAAAAAATAAACCAGTTCCTTTTTTTTTTTTTTTTTTTGGTTCCTCAGTACTAGCAAGACTCCAAGCAAACTCAACCAAGAAAAGTAAATTCTCAACCAAGAAAAGTAAATTTATGCTTACTTGTACAATTATATTGAGACCGCAAATTTGTGCCAAGCGAAACTCTTCAGCATCAACACAAGCAAAGCAAACTTCCTTCCACGTTTTTGAGCTGTTGGCCTTACGAGCTGCATCAACTGCACCTTGGAACTGTTTCAATTTCACTAGAGTACTGGCAAGTCTGGACCAGTTTGAAATAAATGTAAATATGATCTTTGCCGCTTCATAAAGGGCTTCATCATAGAGGCGATCCCCCACATTTTGAAGATTAGCAGAATTTGGTGTGAGGATAAAATCTTCAATTTCAGCAAGCCTATCAATCTTTGCATATGAATATATGAGTTCGCCATCCACCTTAGGCTCTTTCATCTTTTGACGAACCATAATCAGGTACTTCACCAAGTCATGGTATGCACTCGCTGCCTCAGCTTCCCTAATGACATCAAGGAATTGAGTAGCATCATCTGCACGGATAAATGACTCAATTGCATCATTTACTAGTCCCTCCCTGAGTTGGGCTTTGGCTACTTGGCTCCATACAGCATCCTCCTCAACTCGAAATGCAAACTCAACTGCACGTTCGATGCTCCGGATATTATCCAATAGCACATTGACTGCTTGTACATTCAAATTGAACTTTCTGAATATTGCAAATGCCTCTTCATATAGTTCTCCCTCAACAGCAATCTCACCAACTGCAGGACCATCAAATTTGTCAAGTCGGTTCACATAGTCCATGACCCTTGACTTGTCTGCTCTAATAGCTGTGAGAATTAACAAGTTCTGCAGGTTGGAGTTCCCACTGAAAGCAGAATCTTGAAGCACAATCTTCTCAAGAAGCTCAATCAACTCATGTGGAAGATCGGCAGTCATAAAAGCTTTTACTGTCGCAGATACTTGCTCTGGACTCTTGCTTTCAGATAATGCTGTCGACACAACTTGATCAATAAGCTGCCGTCGATATTCATTTTCAGGATTTAAAACCTTTTCCCACAACTCATCATCCATCCTCTCCACCACATATCTAACAAGAATCAAAATGTCAAATATGTAAAGTTCTCAAAAGGAAGTGCCTTTCAAATTTACCAAAAGTCAAATATATAGGCATACCTAGCCTGAAGCTTGAATAGAGAATTTTTATTGGTAACATTGATAAGTTCATCATCACACTGGCCTCGCCTATAAGCAACAACTGCAAGAGTTGGATCTCTCTTCTCACAATACTTACCAACAACATGTGAATCATAGTAAGGATTGGTGGTGAGGAAGTGTTCCGGGTTATTATTGCTGTCAATGATAATCTTTCCAAGAGCATTGTGCACATGGACATCTTGGCTCCCTTCACTCACTAGATGCTCTAAGAACTGTGTGAGCAATTGCAGACGATTCCTGAAATTCACAAAATGAGGATAGTCTTGTTTCTGAATTTGTAACAAACCCACATGAATTGGTGACTGACCAAGCACACCTTCAAAGCCAGAGATGCAGAATCATGTGCAACATGCATGTAAATAGGCACAGTTCAAGAATGAAAAGAGTCTGCTACATGCATATGTGCCTAAAGGTAAATCATGATCAATCTAAGGTCACTGCTATAAAACAAACCTCTTCTCACACTCATCAACTAGAGGCTCAACAGGGAGCAGAGAGCGAACAGAAAGAATTAAGCCTTTGATAAAATCTTCAGGACATTCATCATCTAGTAGCTGCCCCACTACTAAAGGAGCATTGCCTGGATTGACCTGTGAAGCCATGCTATGAGAAAACCACTAACACAAAATACCCTTAGGATTTAGCAATGCTGATCATAAAAGCAAAATGAGACTGCAATTCCTCAAAATGGATAAGGAAATGAACATCATAATGACAGTGATATGGTGTTCTCAAGGATCTTACCTTCTGCACGTAACCTTCAATATATCGCAGCATATTGCTTGAG
Source organism: Camphora micrantha (assembly GCA_003546025.1). Classification (NCBI taxonomy): domain Eukaryota; kingdom Viridiplantae; phylum Streptophyta; class Magnoliopsida; order Laurales; family Lauraceae; genus Camphora; species Camphora micrantha. Next base: position 38,949,688 of record QPKB01000007.1, read on the forward strand.
TATAAATAGTGAGTGAGATCAGGTACAAATCCAAAACGATCACACACGTTAATCAATGGTCGTGCATCAGGAAGGTTGGCTTCCATCAAGAAATTCTTTGTTTTCTCAGGGTCATAGAAATTTGATTCTCTTGTTACACGTTCAACCTCTTTGATTTGACCAGTTTTAGAGGCTGCCTCTATATATTTGAAATGTATATCAGGATCCTCGCTGCAAATGCATGCAAAACAATGTTAAGGGAAACAAAATATGATAAATGGGATAACTGTAAATGCAAGAGCTCCTCACACAAAGAAAAGCAAAATACCTGGAGCTCAAATATGAACCCAGGAAAAAGTAAAGCCCTTCATAAGATTTAAACTGCTCAAAGAGCTTGATGCATGCATCCACTCCCAACTGATCCGAGTATTCTTTTACAGTCTGTCTTCAAAACTCAGCTGTAAATCACAATGGTACTTGAAAAGGTAAGAGATCAGCAATGAAGGAGCACTTACCTGAACAATTATCTGAAGGTTTCCCCTCAGATTAACCAACAGAAGATCTTTCATGCATTCCAGTGCCCACTCTCCAGACAGAGTTCCAAAGAACTCTACCAGTGACTACAAAATTCCTCAAGAAATCAATAAATTGCATCATTCAAAAAGAAGTGCCAGAATGTTAGATGGCAAGTGAGCTCATACAAACCTGTGGCTCAATTGCATTAGTGTTCACAATAACACGCTTTATATCTGGTAGCTCAGTGTAGTGCTGCATAAAAAGCAAAAATTCAATTTACATAAATAAACCTGCAAACAAAGATGAAAATGTCCAGCACGCCAGCCTCCCCTGAGATCACCTGTTAGGAACTATATTTGGCTAAGGAAAGATTGTTTCTACTTAGATGAATTACCAACAAGCTTCCGTGACTATTAAAGAACCACACAGAAAAAATAATAACATTTAAGTCATTTACGTGCCATTTACTCAGAAAAATGACAATGAGACAACTCTAACAATGTGACTTGGAAAGATGACTTTTTTTTTTTCCTTTTTGACTGTTGAATCACCAAGAGAAATGTGAGGGGAAAAAAATCCAAATCCACAGAGGAACTGAGTATAAGAACTCTAGCAATCCATGTAATACCCCGGGCCCAATATAAGGGCTAGATTATTTTCTGATATTTAATATTTAATTATCTTGATTTTTTCTTAGAATTATTGGGACCCATAGTTTGATGGAGGAATTCGAGTGGGACTTGTGTTGGTTATACCATAGACTCCTAGTATTGTTAGGAATAGGATTGGCATGTGAAAAAGAAATAATAAAATTAGGAAGAGGACTTTGGGAAGGATTCTAACTTCTAGCTTTTATATATTGATCGACCCCAAGCCTCTCTCAAGCTATTCTCTCTTTCTTTTCTACTTTCTTTTCCATCAAGCCATAACAGGTGAGTAGAAATTCTAATCTAATGGCGTGGTTATGAATTTCTGGCCTTGCTCTTGTGTATATTTTTATTTTCACTATTTTATGGTGAGTAGAATTCTGCATCTTCTTGGAATTGATGTTATGGTTGATATTCTTGGCTACAAATCTCTAATCTTATTGCAATGTTGTTTCAGTTCCAAACTATGAATTAGATGACTGCTAAATCTGAATTTACCAACTGTTCGGTGATGCTTTAATACAATTCAGACACTGGATTAGATGTTTGATGGAATGAAATTCAGGTTCTGATGTTGTAATATGATTTCTATAATTAATATGCTCCTGAACCCATGTATACAAGATGAAAAGAGTGGGATCAGCAAGAGAGGAATCAGTCAAACTGGACTTTACAGTTCCAGCACGACAAAACCCAATTTAGGTCATTTGTGGTTGTGGGACCACATGGCCCACCTGATCAAAAATCTGGACCAGGGATCTGAAAGAGGACCCATGGTCGACCATGGTAGTGTTGGACCCATTCGAAGTTCCAAATACCTTAAAACCTGGAGGCGTGAGTGAGGAGGAAGAAATCTGTTTTGGTCAACAGCCTTACTAGGACCCCCTAGCCCACCTGATTAGAGATCAGGTCTAGTCAAAGGATAAAGGACTGTTGGGCGACCATGATCATTAGGTCCATCTTAGGTTTGGACCAGTGGGACCCACTATCTAGTTAACCCAATAATTTCCAGGCATGAGCCCTTTTCTGTCCCAACGATAGGGTTCTGTGTAGGGAGATTTAAGCCTTATATGAATTCGAAAATGGCACGAAAGTCCTTCCGGTCTTAAGAAATTACGATTAAACCCTTTGGCTTATTTAAATAAATTGTTGAATGTGGAGAATGCTATATATGAGTCCTAAGCTTTCTAAAATTGCAAACAAAGGTTTGTTATTCATTGTTATTATTTGCAAATTGCTTGAATGGTTTCCTTTAGTTCTTGATTTGTCAAATCTATATTTTGGAAACTGTTATTTGAAAATGTGGTGACTTGAAATATGTATGTGGATTAATATGCTTATGTCTTTGTTATTTGGGGATCTCACATGGTAGATTGTGTGGTTTGTATATGTATATGTTGTAGTCAATTTGGTAATTGAATAATTCCCTCAAAACTGTAAAGGGTGATTTATGTAATTGACCTCTCTCATCTCGTACACCAATTTTGATTCCGACTGTGGCAGATTAAATTCACATAATTTGAAAAGGGGTTGATTATGGAATTTGCCCATTATTAATGTTGAGGACACATACTAAATATCATATTTTTAATGAGACATATATTTGCTATTTGATTGGAAAACTGAGATACGATGACTTTGCTTGTTTGGAGGAACCATTTGGACACTCCTAGACCACGAGCATGTATAGCCGATTTTGTGAGGATTGTTGATGTTAGACCTTTTTGGGAAAGGTCGATTTTGTGGTACTAGTTTGCTGGTTTTGGACCTTGGTGGTTGGTTTTATTTTGGACCTTGGTAGTCGATTTTGTTTGGGACAGAAAAGAATGATTTTGAGATGTGCAAGAATGAGTTTTGGGAACTCTATGTACATGTGATATCTTTGTGGAACATGAACTTTGGGCTGGTGCTATCAAATGGCTAGGAGGTTCTCGTTTCTATGACCCGATTCCAGCCTTGGCTTGAATGAGACTTTGGATGTTACTTTAATTTGTTGTGTAATCTTATCTAAGTATATGTTTTAATACACAAATAGATTAGAATATCTATTTACTCAGTTGTACTGATATTTTATGGATTTACCCCAATCCAGGTAACTAGAACTTAGCAACTCAGGAAAATATTGGTGACCGAGAGATAAACTTTGGGACGTGTACTTGAGCGTTGAAGCCACATAGATGAAGAAGAAACAGATTTAATAGATTGTTTAGATCATTTCATTTGGAAGACATTGCAGTTATTTTTTTTATTCGTCAATGTTACATTTGTTTATTAGATTTGGACTTTTAATACAAGTTGGTTTAAGCTGGTAAATGCCTAAATCTTTATGTGATATTTGATTTAACCTATGAGTGTAATGCTTACGAGTCTCGGCATGGAATTCGAAGGGCCCCGGATTCCGGGTCATCACAATCCATCTATGCATGTACAGCACGAATTGACTCTGAACCACATAACTTGGGCAAGGACACCATGAGACGTGAAAGACCTAGAATACTGGAAATGCCGACCGATCATATTATAATATCAATCACTACTTTATCACAGTAAGTTCATCTATAATATTAAGTGGACATATGCAAATATTTTGTAAATAATGATAACCATACAATTAACGCCTAACAAGGAGAATGGTACAAGAAGTTCTTTCCATGCCCTCATTAATATTATTCTGAGAAATAAACACCAACCAAACTCCAACATAAAGTCTGGTAAAGAAATTTCCAGAAGAACAACTGAAAAAGTCAAGCACTTAGCAACTAATTACTAACACAATACAAGAATATCATGAGAAGAACATAAAACAATAAACTTGTGGTCTTACCTGAAGAGCACGCACAAAAAGCCCAGCCTTTTCACAAAGTTGGGCAATCTTAGGTCTGTCATAGTGACTGAACATTCCATTTGCTAAAATGGCATCAGCAACATTTGGAAAGGTGACTAGATTGATTTCCAAAACCTGGATGGAAAGCACACAGTTAATGAACAAATGAATAAGCACTGCATCATTTGACCACTAAAAATGTTACCTTTGTCTGAAGATAAGCATGTTCTGGCAGGTTTGGCTTCAATACATCTAATAAAAATGCAGTGGCTTCCCGTATTAAGTTTCTCTGCAGGAACACCATAGGCAAGCATGTTATTTAGAAATTGAATGTTGGTCTGTAAACTATGAGAACTTTGGAAATATAAATAATTATATAGTATCTGAAGTGAAGCAACAAGAACTGCCAAAAACAACTATTGGGACCCTATTGATGAATGGTGAATTTAACATCACCCATCATCATAATAGTAGTTGAACTCTGGCACAGAACTGATGAAGGCATGAGAATTGAGAAGTTAAACTTGAAGATCTACTACAAAAAGCATAAGAAAGCAATTCAAATACTTTTGCACAGGAGCAGATTTCAAAAGAGAAGGGCAGTTGAACTGGACCCAACTTCAATGAATCTTGAAGACTTGAACATCCAATGATAGAACCTCTCATGGCTAAGCAGATAAAATGGCATGAAGTTCAACCTGCAGGTTTGTGGCACAATCATCTCAAGAAGAAAAGGAAGTGCCGATTCCAGAAACCACAACAATGCATAATCAAGTTGATAACTCGGATATCATGACCCATAGCAAACCAAGCTGCAATCTTTAACGCTGTGATCCATGATGCAGGCGGGGGACTGGATGAGTAAGGTAATCCTGGTGGGTTAGGTGACCGTGCAAGGATTTCATCCTTAGAAAACATTCATTCAGCCTTAAGCACCAAAAGCTTTGCTCAGTTTAAATTCCCTTCACTGTAGGGCTGGGAAAGGTCAAAATGCCGATTTCTTGCAAATCTTGACAACAACCACGATACCTGGGGGACTCGATATTTTCTGTCAAGGTTCCATTTAATTTCCACAACCCACCCGAGGTAAGTGTCAATGAGAATATTATCTTTTAGGCTTACAATATGCTGGGGTCAGTTTACCAATCTCTACGTAGGACATATACAAAGATGTCAACGAACTTCTTAGAAGATGGCCTCAATCAATTAACATTGCCTTCATGTGAAGACTCTGTGCGCGTGCGTGTGCGTGTTTTGATTAGTAATGTGAAGACTTTATGGGAAAAAAAAAAGAACAAAAGACAAATTGCTCCCGGAAAAAAATGATGACAGAATATACAAGATTTGCAACAACAGAAGGATTAAGTGTTGCGCACTTTCCAAACACCATGAAATATGCATCTGGAAGCATCTACTGAAATATTCGGATCCCTAGTTTGGACAAGCCCGAGCACCACTCAGCAATACTGAAGAAACAAAGAGATGATGTTTGGAACGACAAAAGGAATATCAAGTTTCAAAGAAATATCACAATGAAAAAAGGCTTATAAACCAGCTTCTTTTCTTACAAGATGAATGTTTTTTTTTACCGTAACACAAAACATATATTAAGCGAATGAGAACTACAATTTTCAAGATGATCCAGGTCAAAATTTGATTGTTTGCAACAGCAAGCTTTAACTCTTGAAAGGAGCTAAAGAGGCCTAGATTCAGAAAATACCAGCGACGTTTCTGAAGCTTGTGTGTGCTTAAATGGGAAGTTCTTTATTCATTTCACCACACCAAATTAAACAATTGCAACATAAAGTAACTTATTCAAACCTGAAGGAACAGATCTGTGATCGTGTTGTAATCAATTGGACAGCCTCCCTCCATTTGAGACATCATAAGAGCAAAATTAACAGCACCCTGTAATGTTAGGATCATAAGGAAACTTGAGGAGAACATATGATGTAAAAAGAGAACCTAAATGTGGCATATGATGTTGCAACAGAAGTCTGGGTCAAAAAAGTGTGCCTTTTCTTCTTTTTCTTTTTCTAGGATCGATAATAATGAAGTTTGAACCCCTTACCTCGGAGTTCAACAACTGAAAAATAGCGCAAAGGCCCAACTTTTATGAAAGATTACATATTTGTAAATAACCCACATCATAATGTATAACATTATACTGAACCAACCTATATAACATTATCAGCAATCCTTTACAAGAATTTTTTTTTTTTTAAAAGGCAATCCTTTACAGGCATTAAAAGCGAAAAATTAATATCACAATTTGCAGTTAAGTGTGCATGGATAGACTAACACAACTTAATACAAAAGCAAGAGAAGAATACCTGAGGATCAGATCTCAAAATACTTTGCAGAAGAAACAGATAATCTGGTGTATATCCAACCTGAAAAAATAAATAAAAGAGGGTAAAAATTGTCCTTGAGTTTGTCCCTACTGGTAATGAATGAAAAAAAAAAAAAAATGCTAACTTATGTTTACTTCAAGATATCATAATGCGCAAAGAAAAGGAAAAGCATGCTTCAGGTAACCTGCTTGGAGTAAGTAAGTATCTTATCGAACTCCCTCCGCTCTGCAAAAGATGCAACAACTTTGGGGGTGGCCCTTGCCTTTATGTATATTTTTAGTGCAAGATCATTGTCCACAGTCTACAGAAAAGCAACACGAGAAGCAATTAATCAGCAGGAAACTTAGTAAAAGATAATAACTTAAAGACTGGCAAAAGCAATGTATCGAATCTTTAGCAAAGGATCAAAACATTTTGTTTACTAAACTCTGCCAGGAACATCCAAGAAATACCGAATATGACAAATGAGGAAGTATGAAATACTTTCATCACCACCACATGAAAGAGAATAGACCAACTCTTGATATCACAATGTACAGCATCATAAAACATCACAATTTATGATGCCCAAATACAGCATTGAAACAGTTGAGGCACAGAATTTACACATGAAATTGAAGTATTGGATATGATACAATATACGCATGCACAGGCTGCCTGCTTTGAAGTATCTGGATGTGATGCAGCCCAAGAGGGGTTGTCACAAAATGGGCTTTTGGAAATGGGCCAGATCCATCCCAAGATTCATAGGAGCAACAGAGCTTCAAAATTCAGATTCAGCCCCCCGACTCAGCCATGGTCAAGTCGAGGCCAGTCCAGTCCAGGTTTTCCATTTTTCTCTGCTAATGAGATAGAGAAATGGTCTTAGGGCTTTGGTATGTGAATTAGGAGATAGGTAAATGGAAAATAGTATTGATTTCTTACCCAGTTTTAGGAAGGAGATGCGTTTCTTAAATAGAAACGAATATTTGATTTCTTACCCAATTTTAGGAAGGAGATGAGTTTCTAAAATGGAAAAGAGTATTGCTTCCTTACCCAATTTTGGGAATTAGATGGATTTCTTATATATATATATATATATACATATATATATATAGAGAGAGAGAGAGGGAGGGAGGGAGAGTCTTATCAGGAAAGCCACAGACCATCCTCGATGAACACTAACAATATTCGATGAATTGTTCACAAGGAGTATGCAATTTCTCTTACCAGTAAAGTAACAGTTCGTAAATGGATAAGATAAGTCAGAAGAAGAAGAAGAAGAAGTAAATGGAGGTGAGGGGTTTGGTTTGGGAGATGGGTTTTTAATAAAATACATATAGAGAAGAAGAAGAAGAAGGGGACTTGATCATTCTCTCCCTCAAAAGCCATTCCATAGGACTGCTGAGTCTCTTACAACCTGACTTGGATGAGTTTTAAAACACAAGGTAGTAAAGATATCCCATGTCCATTTGTAACTTAGTATTCTGTAATTAAGCAACAGTCTTTAACAAATCTGAATGTTCTTCCTGTTTACACCAGATCTTGACTGAAATGTTACATAACGCTGCATGCTATGTTCCTGCAGCTCCAACTGCAGTAACAAAAGACTGAAATCAACAAGAAATGAAGATGGCAGAATCTTGAACAGCAGTGACAAGAATGGAGTGCTTCACCTGAACCAGAAAGTCTGGAGTTATAAGCAATCTGAATTAAGAACCCAGACAACCTCACACATGTGAACAGAGATGGGATTTTAACTCAGAACACAATTCTGAAATTTTATACACTGGTTGACTGCTACACATTTATAAAAACTCAAATCCTAATCCCTATTCAATCAAACTTAAATATTTTAACTCAAATAAGACTCTTAATGTGCTAACATAAAGTTCTGGACTTCAGGTTTGAGAAATGGGAAAACCATGGTTAACATAAATTGGGTTTTCAAATCCTTTTTACCCTATCCTTTTAATTAGGGTGGGAGAGGCCAAGACCAAGTCCAGGACACTTTACACTGGATTTAGGCTTTCGCTTTGAACCCTGGTCAATTTTCCAGGTCTGATAACTGAACAGGCTGTGGTGAGGGCATGGGCCTTTATAAATATGCCCCTATGGGAAATTAGATCGGCCAGCATGGATCAACATATCTGACATAAGTGGGCATAATATTCTGCAAACGAGCAGGCCCAGGTCTAACTTCCTAGATGGCATATGGATCCAAGTCTGAAGATTAGGCCAAACAACAGAACAGGTTGTGCTTGAGTAAGCTTCAGCTCAGCCTAGCACAGCACATTTTCCATCCATCTCATAACAATTGTGGGATCTCATTGCTTGCAGCGTAAGGGAAGGGAAGCCCCCCTCTTGGGTTGCATCAAGAAGTAGAGGAACAACAAAGCATCAATATGAACCTAGTACCTACTTAATTATAAAGCATAAATATGAACCTAGTACCTACATAATTACAAAGATAAAACATTAAAAATGAGGTTCGGATCAAATGCTACATCCACAGTCAGTATAAAACAACATATTTAAGAGTAACACCTTGGCAAGATCACCCAGCTCTTCACTGCATTCTAGCTTATCCTCAGCAAGCCAATCGTCCAGAAGGCTCTTTTTGTTCTGGTTCACAACCAGACGAGATAGTTCAAGAGATTCAAGCACATTAAGTTTCCCCCTCGTAAGCAATGTCCCAAAGTACTGCAACAGAGGTGGTGTTTGTCCAGTTTGCACAGGTACACTCTACAACAGAAATAGAAACAGAAAAGGAAATAAAAAAAAAAATTCCCATTTTCAAATCACCAAAATATTATCCCATTAGAAAGGGTCAGATGGCAATCGGTCGGGTTTTGTAAGGGTCAGGCTAAACCATACCTCCCCACTTACACCTGCACTGCCCTGTACACGACCTGACCCCGGACAGATCTATGATATGTCATACCAAACCTTCCCTATGATGAGGTATAGGTCAGGTTTGATACTAGAAATTTGTTTTACAATATTATTAATAAAAAATGAAGTACATATTTTCTCGTGTATAAAGGGAGGTTTTGAACCCACAAGAGTGAACCCAACTCAAACTTCATACCCGCCCCGACCCTGAAAAATCCACGACCAAACCCAACCAAATAAGAGCCAGTCAGGGCGGGTCACCTGTTTAACCACATAGCATACATTCAAAAGAAGGTTAACATTACTAGTTCTGGACCCATAGTAAGAAGCCAAATGACAAAACAGCAAACATTACACCACTTAAAAATAGAAGTTTATTCCTCATAAGATGGTTTAATGTGTTACACTAACATTCATTGGCATGCATAATTAGTCTTTGAACAATAAGCCAAGTTAATAGTGCTTCAATTGATTATAGCAGAAGAGTATATAATACCTGGAATTTGGAAATGGTGTCAGGGGTGCGAAGAATTCCTTGGGGAGATTCAGCAGCAAGCTCAGCAGCCTCCTTGTATTTTGCCTGGGAGAATAACTCCTGAAATCGCTGGACAACCTGAAGATCCCACGTAAAACATCAAAATAATATCAAAACTAACTACTGTGCACGATTACCAGTTTTTTAATTTTTTTTTAATTAACCACAGTTAATACCAGTTTTAAATATCTGAAAAGTGTACAGTAGTAAAAATATTGTATTTGTTAATTTTTATTTTTTAATAGTCCTTTAACTACTTATTATTAGCAGGCGTATGCATCATGCAAACGTAAATAAAAAAAAAAGGAAGGAAAATTGTAGAAGACTGGGTGTCATTGTGGCACTACGATGCCATATTTATACTTGATTTTAGATACAGATTTGGTAAGTTCAAAAAGTGAAATATCCTTGTGAACGTTCATCACCAAGATTGGGCCTATCTACAAGATTACAAGGCCCGTCTAAGATATTACAAAGCCAATAACAATACAATTACAATTGTCTGAGGGACTACCAGAACAATGTGTTCCCACTTCATGTGATGCTTTCTTAAACTTTACACATCACACGGGTTTAGTTGCTAGTATTTCTTACATTATAGTCATTGCTAATCATGTCATTTTAAGTTGTTGGTCATTAGTTAGTTTAGTTGTTAAGTTAGGGAGTCAAATTTAAAAAGGAAGCTGGATGAAATTGTTTTAACTAGGATTCCTAGTCCTGGCTTGCACAAAGCCCAAAAGGCCTATACATTTTTGTAACTTATGACAGCCCTATTATCCGACGAAGAAAAATCTGATTAAGAGTGTAGGGTGTTTGATCTCTAATTAATTGGAGGTGACTCATGACTCCAAACAACTTGACTGAGTAAAGACTCCTTCAACCCTTGATGATGATACTACCAAGATTGTCTAGGTGCCAACTCCCACAGACTCTATCCTGCATCAGAGACTTCTAGAGATGTTGAAACCCATATGGATCTGGCTAAAGGGTTGGCAGTATTGCAGGACATTCACCTTATTTGTGGCTTCTCTTCCATTTTGAGACATGAAACGCTATGCCCTGTCGAAGCGTAGGCATATTTGCTGTGTGGGTGCCCCAAAAGGAGAGCTATATATAAAGTTGAATTTTAATAAGGGAAAACTTCAAATAAGGACTTAAATTTTTGCCTTATTTCAAAAAATGACACAAGTTTCAAAAAACTTCAAATTAGTCCCTAAGATTTCCTATAAATTTTCAATTAAGGGCATCCAACCATTTAAAGGTATTTTCTGATGAATTGTTCCATCAAAATTCTGAAAATACCCAAATTACCCTTCATTTAAAGCCATGACAATTTCAGCAGCCACTACATTCAGCCAATCACTATGGGAACACTGGTTGTCCTTGATCACCGTGAAGATGCCAGTGAAGGAAACCAGGAGAATATAGAGAAAATGGAGAATTTTATTTCAATGAAGGTTAATTTGGGTATTTTGAAAAAATGGGAAAAAAGTTGTGCCGGAAAATATATTTAAATGGACGGATATCCTTAATTGAAAACTTCCTAGAAAACTTAGGGACTAATTTGAAAAGGTTTGAAACTTGTGTCCTTTTTTGAAATAAGGCAGAAACTTAAGGCCTTTTTTTAAATTATCCCTTTTAATAAACAACGTTCTTTGGGTATTTAAGACCGACGCACGCATGTGTTCCTTCTTTAGGTGAATCTCTCATCAGCAAGAAACAGCTAGATTTTCCTAGAAGCATTGTATGGCTTTCCCTCTCTTTTTTTTTCTGATAGGTGGCATGACTTGAATGTGCAGCCTTGTGGTTGTGGTTACAATGCTGAGCGCCTTCTTCTGACTGTGTTTTGGGCTCTTGCCTCCTGTTTGTAACTGTTGAGGTTGTACTTGTGGTTTTCTTACCTTTCCTAACAAGTTGCTATGTGCCGATCAAAAAATAAAATACTAAAGGAATCCAGCAGCTTGATTCAGATGCAACCAAACAGGTAGAGAAGGTTCATCATGTGATGTGATCACAACCAATTACTGCTATATGCTAAGAAAAGCGCTTAGTTAAATTAAAATCAAAACTCAGAAATGAGGAAACATGAACACTGAAGTAGTGCAATAGCAGACTGCATTACATTCTAATTGAAATAAACAAGCTTCTATCCAAACTCCAATATGAAATCATTTTAGATATGTTGTCATTATTAGGGGGTTATTATAATTGAGGCATGATTGAAACCTCACCAAATTTTCTGCTCCTGGAAGATTTCCTCTCTTTGCAAGGTTAACAGCCAATTCCAAATTGTTAAGCTATATAAACAACCAAACATTTAGCAATCAGAAATGTTGTCAGCTAAAAGTATGTATGTATGTATGTATGTATGTATGTATGTATGTATATAAGAACTTCATGTTATACCTGACCACTGACAAAAGGAACAATTGTTGCTTCATTAACAGTCGCAAGCAGAACTTGTCCTCGCCTGTTAACAGCATAGAATCCCCCCACAGATGAAGCTTCCACTGTTAAAAATATAGGATCTGGACTGATTCGATTGCGATACAATGCAGTAGCAGTCTCAAGGTCATAAACAAAAAGAAGGCCAAGTTTCGTGATCACATATATCAAGCTGTACTTGTGTGATATCTGTACAATAATGGAATTATCAATACCAATTGTATCATATATTGAGCAGAAGATGGCAATTTACTGGAAATATATGTACCTGCATTGACACCGGAAAGTCATCAGCAAAATCTGGTGGGAAGAAAAGGTCTGCCTGCTTCTTTGTAAAGCTTGTTTTCCCTGGTGAACCCACTTTACAGTTGAGTTAACACAAAAATGGGATGATGCATAGATCACCGATATAGGAAAACACAATACAAAATAGAGCATAGAAAATGAGTTCAATAACTAGCTACTCTCGAAGGTACTTTCTAATACACCAAAACCATTCTTTCGAGCTTGTGAGGAATAGAATAGAGGCATTGCATGAGGACAACATACTATCCGTGGTACCTGTGAAGAGAGTGCCGATTCTGGTTCCCCTGTGGAGAATGATAATCCTACTAAACTGAGTCCCTCTAGATTACTACTTGTGAGTGGTTGTTCCCAAAATACCGTGTACATATCCTCCCTTTAAACCCTTTTAAAGGGGTATTAATGTAATTGTACTTTGTAAATATTAGCAGATTTTATGCAATTCCCATATTTTGTGTTATATGGAATATAACACAAAATTAACAATATATTTGTGAGTAACCTATCCACTGAGCAGTATTCAATGAGACATGAGAGAGAGAGAGAGAGAGAGAGAGAGAGAGAGAGATCAATGCAGACCTCAGCAAAAGAATAATACAGAAAAATACCTGGTTGAGCGCCAAGTTCAATGACATGCAATTTTGAAACAATTTGGCCAGCATTTTCGGTCTTTGATGCAAAGCAAATAAGAGTAGAAGGGTTTTCATTTCCTGCAACCTGTATGAAGAAGAATGAGATATAGTAAGTGACTGCAACCTTAAAAATAAGGAGGCTAATTATAATAAACCAACAGGAAAAAAAAAGGTTAAAAGAGCTATCTTTTCAAATGTGAAAGGAGGATTTAGCTCTCACTTTAAGAGATGCAAATGCAGCAGCATGACTTTCTAAAGCCTGACTTCGCTGCTGCTCGACTGAAAATAGTTGCATGTTTCCCCTGACAAGTTGTGGCCTCTGTGAGAATAAAAATATCAATGTGTAACATCGTAAGCATATCCAACACATCAGCAATAAACTCTAATAACAATAGCAACAAACAAACAAACAAACAACAAACATGCCTAATGGGCACTGTTGCTGCTAGTTTGTAAACATTAATTCAAGTTACACAAGTCCAAAGATGGAAGAAAATCTGACAACTAGTTCAACAAAAGCATCAGGTGCTATATGCAGCATGACAAACACATTGAACTATAACATAACTGCTATTTAGCAGTCAAGACAAGGACCAAATGGTGACAAAATAAATCATCGAAGAGGAAACACAGCCCCACAAAAAGTGGCAATATGTATAGGATTTTGAACTGCTGTGCAACTCATGTGCAGCTTCTGATACCTGCACACTTGCTCCGCCATAGGATGGCTCCAAAAGTTATAAACACGAGATGATGCTTCCAAAGGTTCTGAGATGGGCAGCTGCAAACGTGTGAAGCAGGTTGATCTGATTCCTATTTCCTAATCATGGTTTCAAATGTTGAACAGATAGGTCAAAGGTACCTATTGCGTAGTCTCATTTCATTCGATCCAAATGAGAATTCCTAACTGATTCATCGAATGACAAATAACTACTTTTTTCCTAGTAGTGACTAAAGGAGAGGGCTCAACAACTGCCAATTGGGATTCCTTTATCTGTTGCAGGATTGCAGCCTTGCAGGTGTCCAGGCCCAAAGGCACATACGGATTGGTTTGCCCAATTAGGACAAAATCTCCTCTTTTTTTTTTTTTTGTTTGTTTGTTTGTTTTTCAGCCAATCTCTCAGAATTCAACAATAAATAAATAAAAAACAAATAAATAAATCAATGAACAGGGTATGTAGCAATGGAAGGGAGTTACAGGGAAACTTAGAAGCAGGAGAGCTATTTCCTTCTTTAACATCTACCTACTCCCTCATCTTGCCCTGCCAGATTCGGGAAGCAAGCTCAATCAATCATTCAGGTCATTACTTTCCATCTCCAAAGAAACTAGGACAGATATAGACTAATCTAGTTAAGGCCACTGACTGGGTATGAGTTGAGAGTAGTTCTTTCTCTGAGATGAGTATTGGCAAACAACCAGCTCCCAGCCCCTTCTATTATAAGCTGTCCCTTAAGTCAAGGCCGGATGATCATTCTACTCACTATATCTCAAAAAGGAAGGAGCATGTCTTTTGGATGGATTAGGAACATGGAGTTTAACCTTTATTTGATCCAGTGGATTACTATGGTATTGCTGTTAGATATATTGAAAATAATAGATGAGTTAGAAGCTGAAGCTGTCTCGTTTGATTGGAGCAAGCTCACTTCTCATTTTTCAAATATCCAGATAGTTCAAAAGATGGAATTACATATATGGGTCAGAGTTTCAATTCAACCATCACTTTTGGATGGAAAAAAATCATTTAAAAAAAAAATAAAAAGTAACTGAATCTCATAACACAGCGTTAATACCACCTATTGCAATCTGCCTATCCAATTAAAACCGCCATAGAAGGTGGATGCCCCAAATTTCATTCATTCACACTTTTGGATAAGATACATTGAAATACATGGTCAAAATCATGTTTGTGGCAAAAAAACAAAAAAGGTGAGCATAACTTCAATCGAAGTGATATTTTAATCAGTTTTGAGGAACCAATTGCATGTCACATGGATGTTTCATTCCCGAAAAGGTGGACATCACCATACAAGAAATCACAATCTACTATAAACCCTATTTGCTATAGATTTATTCTCTTTTAATTTGATTTGAATATCGCTTTTCTGCCAAGTAGGGCCCACCCAAGGCAGACCTAGCTGGGCTCTCACACAAAAACACAGTCACAATCTCCTGGGTGATGTCGTCCTCAAAGCAACACTTTTGTGGAACCCACTTCTGGGCCCTCTCTAGCCAGACGAAAAGAGTTCCCCCCGTATGGCCACTAGACTCATTTTGAAGTTTGAACACCATACAAACTCACCCCATCATTGGATCTGAGATGAAGAGATTACGGACTGTTTTTTTGCATGGCCCATGACAAGATCATGATAAAATTGCGCAGGATGTAAAGAATGAACCCCCCCCCCCCCCCCCCCACTCAAAAAAAAAAAAAAAATCCCACATACGTACATATAGGAGTTCCACACTTCCACGGGACGCTTGTCCATGATCTTCGTAGCGGACGTTGCCTAGGAGATCACAACTGTGTGGATGTATGTGCGTTTATGTGGTGCAGAATGGGAGTTTCATAATCCAAAGAAAATTAGGTAGAAATGTGGTATTTTTCTGGAAAAAAAAAAAAGGGAAGACATAAGTGCTTAAGAAGTTATACGTTGTAAAATAGGAAGGTTGCAACTGTTGATATCATCACTACCAGACGTCACCGGATTCAAATTCAGAGTGTCCCAACTTCTAAGCCAAATTCGAGCATAAATATGAAATGTGAAAAGAAGCATACCAAGTGAAATTGCAAGTTTGTACTGTGTTTCCTCAAATATAAATTGTGAACGACGTAAGTACACATTCTACCAGACACACCTCAGGTGGACCAGGAGCAATGCCGATCAAAACAAGCCACTTCTCAGAAGGATCGCAACGGTAATTGATGATTTGGTTGTTAGACAAATTAATCGTCCGTTCAAATATTTTTATGGGCTCTGAATCACCTGCAATGAGAATTACAATTCATGACAATAACTTCATAAAGAAAACAATAAACAATCGCCTTTATGAATAACGGCAAGGCAATCTTTCAGTAGCAAAAGCACAATGTAGGAATGAAGAGCAAGTGCATGCAGTCAGAACACACAGGACATAAACAATTGAACATAGAGAACATATTCCCATCTACCTTCTATGGACCAATGATAAACAGAAGTTTGTGTGACCAATCCCAATAACTTCAGAGTGATCCATTTCCAAAACACAACCTACATAGATCACCAAAGTATCTTCAATGCTGAAATACAAATTAAAAGAATAGCCTGACCTCTGAATAGACTACTTGACTTGAAACTTGAAAAATAACCAAATAATTACCTGCTCAGGCATCTGATGGGATTTTACTTTAGCTTTCATCTCAATATTGAATATTTGGAGATGATCTTGAGTAGTTCCCGGAAGTTGAGCTTCAATTGATGCATATAATTGTCAGTCTTTGAAAGAAAGTGCCACATTTTTCGCACCATGAACAAATGTAAAGAGCTACATAAGCTCCCCAAATTTGCAGGACCTCAATATAAACTCTGTGCAGTTCCCAAGAAAGATGGAAGGAAGCTATGATTAATGCACTAATAATAGAAAGACCACATGATGAAGAATGTACTGTTACCTTTCAATGCTAGTATTTTGCTGTTAGGATTCATTAAAGCAGAATCTGCAGTAATGGGCCTCCTCAATGGCTGCACGGGCATATTCATATCCACAATAACAATACTGTTCTGCGGAGAAGTTTCCCGCACGCATATATACTTGTCAGATTCCATTGTCACATGAGTGAAGGTAATGAATTGTGGGTTAATCCCCAAGCTCAGGAGCTGCAAGGAAATCAGACAATTTAAAATAATTTAAAAAAAAAAAATATTTGGATGATGGAATACTTTTTTTTAATGGATGAACTTATTCAATAGGTAAGAAAACTCCTAAGTATAATCAAAAGAAGACACAGGGTGATAACTATAGAGAGAAAAAAGGAGGTCGTTTTCTCATTCTGTCACCACACTACTTTTGTGTTGAATGCAACACATAGGAGTCTCTAGTAGACCAACTGAGAAAAGAAAATGAAAATAAACCAACACTGCAGCCGATATAAGTGGCCAAAAAGGTAAGAGGGGAACAGACTTTCCTTTCTCTCTTTTAAGACATCCATTCCTCCATTAGTTTTCAAGCATCCACAAGAAACAAATTTCTCACAGCAAAAAGAAGAGAGAGAGAGAGAGAGACCCCCAAATTCCTCAGCTTGCTTTTATTTCTTATTAATTAATAAATTAGAAGCAATCTTCCACAACTGTGTACCGGTGTACATCATGAAATGAAATTGACACAATGCTAATTAAAAAAAAAAAGGGGCAATTCCCACCCCTTCCTTTTGAATTCTACTCAAAAAGGAAAGGAAAAATAACAAAAAGTCAGTCAAAACTCCAGATTGGCTTTAGTGTTAGTTATCAAACATCCAATTTACAGACATGAAAGCCGTGTGAAGTGTCCGGATCATCCTTCTGTTGGGGCTACCATGGATGGAACACACCAAATAAAACAAATTCTAAGAATTAGGGAAATCTAGCCACTCATTTGAAAATTTTCACCCACTGGTTGGATGGGCTTTTCCTAAAAGCAGCAACCATTAGGTAGGTTTGCGTGAATGTCTGTGATTTCGAACCCACAGGCCAAAGTCGATACCTTTGTGTGCCGGCCAAAATGTTGGAGGCTTGGAGCTGGATAGATATTTTGTTTTGTTCTGGCCCTTTTTTTTAAGAAAACTAAATAAATCATTAGAAAAAAAAAAAAAAAATGTGGATCATCATTTAAATTGCGGGTGTTCTAGATAATAATGTTTTAAAACAAATGAGGTGTACAATGTATCAGCCACAGTCGAAAGCCTCACATATCAGCCATTATGTTGGTGGTAGGCTGATGGTTTGGCTTATTTCAGCCATTTTCTAAACAAAAATAAAAACATCTAAAGATAGAAGAAATGTGAAATTTGACTGTAAAGTGCATAGGATGTCTGGATGCAAATAAAGACAATACATCAAATATAAAGGTGTAAATAATGGAGTTCCAATTCATTTTTGGTTCCACCAATTAAAAAAAAAAGAATAAAAAGCAAAAACAATTTGTGTCAACTAAATCCACAAAATTTCAGAATCAGTGATGGAGTGTTGATAAGAGAGGAGTTTTGGGTAATCAATCAGAAGGAAAAATTAATGGGAAGGCAAGGCTTATTATGCATGATGGCAGGTTTCAAAACTTCCTAAAGTCGCACGAGCATCATGATCGTCCAAGTGGCGAGACACGTGCTATATGGACGGACAGATCTTAATGCGCCAACATAGATCTTGAAGGATCTAGAAGATTCCAAATGACTCTAGGATTCTCTTCAATTATACAAAAAGGTGAGGGTGTCATTGTAAATTAAGTAAATGCATGGGTTCCAAAGGCTAGAACAATATCCTAGACCCCAGGTTTGCCGCATCAAATCAACAATCATGCCCCAAACCTTCCAACTATATCTTCGGGGCTCAACTACCAAAGAATGGTGTGCGGGTCCATACTTGACACGCGACTATCTAAGAGAGAGAGCCAAAGAGGGTCCATACATGACAGAGACATGTATGACAGAGAGAGCCAGAGAGAGTTGTCATTAAATTCACATAAATGTGATCACGATACATTTTTCTCCAAAAACTCATACCTTCCCTTGAATTACCGCTAATTACTGTAACTGCAAACGCATAATAGATTGGAAAACAAAACAACGAGAGAAACAAATGATCGTCAACGAAACAGAACACCATCACAAGCAAAGAATACCTTCCAAATTGAATTCCCAAACGTACGAAATTGAATTCTCAAACACATCTAATATCCGAATCGAAAATAAAAGGTACAGAAACAGACTAGAACCGAGCATTAGTAGGCATTTCAACCTCAAATCCAAACACACATACTAACAAAATAGCATATCACAATCAGAAAAGATAAAATCAAGCATCACACAATCCGTTGTAAAACCAACCATCAGACTACGAACTAATGAAAAGTCAACCGTGCTCAAACGATCGGGAGATGATCAAGCACGAACAGAAAACAGAACTCAAAACATTTAACGCAGAGATTCGAGAATAGTGGCAATACGAAGGGAATACACACCGTGACGGCTTCTTTCATCGTGATCGGTGCGTTTGCAGTAGCCATGATAGCAGTGATCGAAATTGCTACGGTCGAGAGGAAGAAGAAGAGGAGAAATCAAACCCTAAGAAGGGTTCATGGAAGAAGATTTGGGTGAGAAGCTGCAGGCAGAACAGAATGATGAGAACGTGGAAGAGAGCAGTATAGTCGAGTCCACTGTCCACACCCGTTTCGCGCGGGTTGAAGAAGGGCACGACCGTAAAACGGTAGAAGTAAAACAATGAGAAGGAAGTGGGATTTTTACTGCGAGATTACGGGCCTGTGTCTCGTTCTCTGGTGGGGCAATCAATCACGCGAAAAGAGAAACAATAAAGATAAATGTGTGGTTACGCGATGTGCTAGTTGCATCATATTTATTAACTATACTCTTTCTTAACTGCTAAGAAAATTTATTATAATTACTAAAATATCATTTGTTAGATCCACGTCCACCCTCACTCACGAACGATCATAATTGTAGTCCAGCCCAAGCCCGAGCCATAAAACTATTGTTGTGCCGTTTCCTATCACCAATTGATTTTGAGATAACTAGTAACTCAATAGGGTGTAAAACCATACATCCTTAGTACAAAGTCAAGTCCCGGCTAACCAAATAGATAAATTCGATTTAACTAGGATTACAAGACATAAATCCAATGGATTTTCATATAATTTATTATCTCGAGATATTTGTATCTTTTAAATTTTGGGATTTGCAGGAGTTTTATCAGGGAAAATGTTAAGAAAAATATAATTATTTTTGAAAGGCATAAGAATGGTAGTTGAAAAGATGGAAAATGTTTACCTACACACCGTGTATTAAGTTTGTCCCAAAAGGGGTAAACCTTTTAGAATACGCATGACGCAGGGTCCAAATGTAGAGTCCGCACGAGTGAATATATTTTTGAATAGATAAATGCTAAATAAAATTTAAAAATAGAGAGACAATGGATAAAGGTGAAAATGGTTTGAAAAGTTTGAATATTTGAAAATGGCATTAAGTGTGCTAATGTTTTAGAATAAATAAATTTATTTCTGCATTTTAGAATGAATGATTACACCATGTGTAATTATTCAAGTTAATATCTACTGATTATTGTTACCATTTTCTTAAATGTAGATTGGTGATATAAACAAAAGTAAAACATGGTCATCTATTTAGTTCCTTAAAACCAAATCTTAAAACCAAATCTTGTGCTATTAATCTTGGTGTTGATTAAACAAGCTATATTAAATTAAAAAAAAAAAAAGGAAAAACATTATACGAGTTTTGATCCCTTCCTCTCCCACTCCCTCTCCCTCAAAATAAATGTTTCTCATATAAGCCCTTGCCAAGTTTCATAGTGATTGGAGATCGACTTATCGCTAGACTATTAATTATGCGTTCATTGTAATATATGTTATGTATGATCTATCTCATGTTGGCAAGAAAACTTGCCATACTCCATATAATAAGAGAGAGACATTTATTATGAGCCGTTAAAACTTTAAATAGAGTCTTGCTTAACCATATAAGCATATGAAATTTTTAAAGGGAGAATTTCAAAAAAGCCCTTAAGTTTCGGCCTTATTTAAAAAAAAGACACAAGTTTCAAAGCTTTTTAAATTAGTCCCTAAGTTTTTCATGAAGTTTTCAATTAAGGACATCCATCTATTTAAAGTTAATTTTCGGCAACTTTTTTCTATTTTTTTAAACACAAAAATTATCCTTCATTGTAATAAAACTCTCATTCACTTCTTCTATATTCTCCTCGTTTTCCTCACCGGTGTCCTTACGGCAATCAATGACACTCAGTATTCCAACAGCTATTGGCTGCATGTAGTGGCTGCCGAAACCATATCATGGCTTTAAATGAAGGGTAATTTGGGTATTTTTAAAATACTGAGAGAAAAAGTCACCAAAAAATACATTTAAATGGATGGATGTTCTAAATTGAAAATTTACTGGAAAGCTTAAAGACTAATTTGAAAAGTTTCAAAACTGGTATCACTTTTTTAAAATAAGGCAAAAACTTAAAATACTGAGGGAAGAAGTTATCAAAAAATACATTTAAATAGATGGATGTCCTTAATTAAAAATTTACTGAAAAACCTAGGGACTAATTTGAAAAGTTTCAAAACTTATATCATTTTTTGAAATAAAGCAAAAACTTAAGGTCATATTTGAAGATTTTTCATTTTATTTATAACGGTATTCTGATTGATCAATTGTGGACCCTAAATATGCAGCGAGATTTGACACATCAATACAAGAAATACTTTGAGTACTTCATATTTTAAATGAGTGATCGAAATTGCATAACCTCAAATTCTTCATGAGTTCTACGAGGCAAACAAAATGATAGTGGGTTTCATACGTTTGGAAAAAAAGATTTTTGATTTTGCATAATACCCAGTTCTATTCTATATATAAATAAAACCTCTTTCATTATTAACAAAACCAATGTGAATGGTAATTTCCTCAACTATCACTCAGATTGAGCCATAGCTTGACGAGCTCGCTAACCGCGCAGCTTGAGCTAGAATCTTAGGCTGAATTTCAACCTAACTTCGGCTTGTTAAAGGTTTGTATTGAGCTTCGGCTTCTTCATTAAAGATTGACCCCACACTCAAATAAATTGCATCCCATGCTGTTATAATATATCAGCACAGGTCATAATTTAATTTGGTCAAAATAACGTCTCCGTTAGAATGAGATCCTACTCAAATTCTACCCCACATTCTGCATCTTTGCTTTAATAATGCACACAAAACATAATTTCATATTGCAGACATCCAAATCCAAGAATATATAAATCACCCCAATGTAGTGAACTCTTAGATTATTCATCACGTCTGTCATGGTAGCAGCGACGGCTAATACAAATCGTTCCTCTTCCTGGAAAAAAACTAAAGCAACGTTCCTTTCTCATGCCCATAAGGGCCCCGACGTCCATTTCATGACTCCACATCCAACAGCTCCAGAGTACGTGATTTTCGATAGATGCTGACCAACTAGTCCCCATCAATTCACCACTTGTCTTATTAAAAGCCCGTCGGATAGGATAAACCGACTCCAGTGCCAATCTCAATTAGGATTGCAAACGGGTATCTGATTCTCTGATTACTCGAAAGTTTCAACATACAAAAAACTGGGTATGTGGGGGCATTTCCGAGATGAGCCCTGATCTCGATAAAAGTACCAATCAGGCTCGTCTTGATCCTCGTCTCCTGAGCTCGACAGCACCATCACTCCAGACTTTGGCTAACATTGGTAGAAGTACCAGTTGGCCTCATCTCAACATGTGAGCTCGGAAATGATGCCGAGGTGCACCTATCTTGGGACTGGTTGGCTCCAACCTCACCATCAGCTCGGTCCACCGAGGTAAGTACTGAATGTCAATCAGCATTGATGAAATGACGACTACATCCTGACTGATAAGATGAGCGTCGGATATAGATAAGGCATAAGTCTTATCCAGCGATCACATCAGCAATCATGCATAAAGAAAAGGTATTCCCCGATGGGACAGTACCTCCACCTACCCCCACTAAGGGAAGATCTGAAATGACTAACGCCTATATATATGCATGAGTTCAAACCAGCAGAGGTATGCAAAAAATAACACACCCTTAGCTCCCTCTCTTTCTCCGCTCATTCATCATTTGTTGAGTTATTGAACTAATTTAGGCGTCAGAGTGCCTTCCGCTGGCCACAGCAAGGGCCTCTAACCCCTTTTATTTCCTTTTCAAGCTTTCGGAGTCACTCTCTTTCCTAAAAGTTTTATAGCAAATCCCTATTTAACTAAATTCATAATTTTTAGGCACTTACACTGGGTCTTGAACCTATTTTAGGTTTCGATTCATAAATGGGTGAGTCCAGGCCCGGAACCCAATTTAGGTTCCGATTGATAAACAGGTCCGGTTCTGCATCCCTATAGGTTCCAACTCATGGACCCGAGACCTGACATATGAGCCTTTGATGTTGCAAATTATACCTCAAAATCAATTTTTTTCTTGACATTTATTTGTAAAATATTGAAGGTAAGAGACTTGATACACTATTATAAGTTGAATGATATGCTTATTCTAAGAAAAGTGAAAAATAAAGAGAAATTAAAATTGATTTTGGAATTAGATACTTATCCTCTAAGTGAACTTAATTCCTGAATCGGGTCTAAAATCAACAAAACAGGTTTCGAGTCAAAACTGGATCAAAACCGAAACCGTTATTTAGAAATGGGTCCGGGTTCGGACCCTTCGGAAACGTCCCATTTGCAACCCTATCCCCAATTTAACTCACTGAGTCACTGAGATAGGAAATGGCGCGAATCAGATCCGGGTCATTGTCACCATTCATCTTGGGGCTTAGATTGAAGGCAAGTGTTGGTTTGGGATGGATGAGAAGCCAGCTGCAACCATATAACCAGAGGACGCCCTGTGGTGCTTGCAGTGTGCAACTTAGAGTATTGACTTCGCCCGAGATAGCGATTAAAAACGATAGAGATGGTATGGCGGACAGTTGCTTTGGTGGTGTGGTATTGGTACCCATACGTAAACCTCATGCTTCACCTATTTCATCTCCATCCCGCTTGAAAGCCTCTTCCCATTCCAGAAAAAGATTCCTCTTCATCTCCATGGCTGCACCGAATCCTAGCCATCCATCGTTGCTCGTTTTCTCAGGTTTTCTTCATCTCATTTGATCTTCTTCATTCATTCCTACATTGAATTTGCTTTTGGAACTCGGATTCCACCATCGCAGGCATTGTAATGACGATGATTCGTACAATTAGGGTTTCATTGTAATGATGATGATGATGATGATGATTCGTACAATTAGAGAGAATTTAGTGTTTTTTTGTGTTGTTTTAGGTGGAACTGCATTTAATGGTGTTGTGGAAGAACTAAAGAAGTTAACAACTCGGGTTGCACATGTGCTCCCTGTTTCTGATGATGGTGGAAGCACGGCTGAGATTGTTCGTGTCCTCGGTGAATAAAATCCCCAATTTAGACTCTTGTGTTTAGTTCATTAACTTATGCAAGCATTTGGTTTTTGTCAAGATTAAGTGGGATTGGATGCACATGTCATAATAGGTGGTCCAGCAGTGGGAGACATTCGATCTAGATGTTTGCGATTGTCTGATGAAAGCACTGCTGAAGCTCTTGCTGTGAAGAGACTGCTTGGTCACCGTTTACCTATTGATGCGTTGCAAGCAAAATCAGAATGGTAATTGTGCTAAGTGTAAATTTGTGATTCAGATTATGTATTATTTCAAAGTTTAGGAATACCCTTACGAAGGAAGATCAATTGGTTTGACTTGGATGTCTTTTCATAGATTGTGTGTCTTCGACATAAATTTTAGTCTCTGTATCTGAGATTACTTGTGACTGCTTACTTTGTCCTGTCTTAATTAGGAGAAAAAAAAAGTCTGTATACTTGTATACCTGAGCGAACCTTTTCATTTGATTGTTCTAATTACTGGAGCAGCAAGTGATATAGCATATTATTTAATATTTGCAGCTGCACTTAGGCAATTAGGTATTAAATATTTCATACTTCTCTTAATCCGATGGTGCCATGTCTCGAACACATGACCTAATGATCCAAACAATTGGTTTAGACCATTGTGCCAAGGTAGAGGTAGGCATATTTCATACCTCTCTCTCTCTCTCTCTCTAGAAAAAAATGAAATAAAGAAAGAAGCTACCTCCTTTCTTAAATTTTATTTTAAACCATTCGCGTCCACATGCTAATATGTATTCATATATGATTTCTTCTTGTTGACCCCTATTTTTAGTAAATCCTCTTACTGGTATGCCGGTGATATATCATGGGGTTATTGAATGCTGTTTGCTGAGTTGAAATTTTGCCAGGTATGAGATTGTTGAAGGAAATCATTCTCTGTGGAAAGGTGTATCACTACCATACAGGGAAACAATCCTTGCCTTTCTGATTTACTTTCAAAACCAGGTATGTAGTTTTTCATTGTGAGCTTATTCTTGTTGACAATTCTTTACCATTTTAATACCCAAGTAAATGCACTCCCTCCCTTACCATCTTTTTTCACTTCTTTGTCTTATATTTGTTTTTTCAGTGTGAAACATCTTGGTCTGTTCTCAGCCCTTCCCTATCTTTCTCTCTTTTGTTGCTACCCTATTTAGAGTCACATGTACTTGCATCGTACAGCCATTATGAGTTAGGTATAGATGGGCAACTTTTTAAAGCAGTGTGACTCAGATTGCCCGAGCCAAAAAAAAAAAAAAAAAAATGGCGCGATAGCAATGGGTCTGGTTTTCTACAGGTTTGGATAACCCTGTACTCTGTCCCATGACGAGTTTAGGTTTTATGATACTAAACCTGCCCCATGATAGACGGGTTGGGTCGGGTTTGATTTTAGTTAATCCTTTTAATTGAGAAGAAATTTTTAAAGGTGTGGGAGAGGTGACCTGGAAGGGGGAATGGGGAAGAGAGAGAAGTGTGTGTGTGTGTGTGTGTGTGTTGGTGTTATCCATGTTAATGAAATTGACAACCACAAAATAAGATTGTCTTTGTCTGAGTTTATCTATGATATTTCTTCAATTCGATGTATACTTGTTGGAGTATGATTTCATCTAGTATATATTCTCTTTGAAGTCCATATTGTTGGGATGGTTTGTTTCACAAATTTATATTATGATTGTTTTGTTGTACAGATACTCAGGAGATCAAGTGAATCATTTTGTTTCAGCAATGGGAGGTATTTGGTTGTGCAGTAGATAGAAATCATACTTATATTTTGCACTTTACACAATTGAGTGTGACAGTTTGGGTTGTAATGGTCCGACTGTGATGCATTTTGGGATAGATAAGTGTGTACTTATGATGTTTGTTTTATTAGTTTTTGACCTCAACATGGATGTTCAAGTCTCAAGCTAGAGTTCTCTTCCAAAACCCCAACCATGAAACAAAAAAAAAAAAGAAGAAAGAAAGAAAAGAGAAATAAATAAATGTATCAAGCCAGAGTTTGAACTTGCATGTTTTGATTACCCTATTGGAAAGAATCAAGTATTTTAGAGAATTAGTTTGTCTTTATGCTAGGTAGGTACATTACATTAACCATTTCCTTCTAAGATAGCTCATGGAAAAGTTTAGATGCAAGAGAAAAATTTACATTTGATTTTTATGGATTTAGAGAAGGTGTATGTGATATGAACTTTTTTTTGTCCCTGAGCTATCGTGCTTAAAGCTAAGTCACCGCTTAAAGAGGAGTTTCAAAGTGATAGAATCTCAGATGGGAGATTGCACCAGTTAAAGTGATTTTTGTAGAAAATTCAATGATATCATTTTATTGCCAAGACTCAATGAATACATTTCCAACGGTCATATTACTCCCTAAGACCTGTTCTATTCTACTGAGTTGTTCCAATAAACTGTCAACTTGCAGAACTCTATTACTTATTCTAAACAAACTAGACATCCAGTCCCTTCTACAGTGGATTGACTTAATAGAAACAAAGCCTAACTCAAAACTGACATGGAAACTGACCCAACCGACCCACATTTGCATGTTTGAATGCACAGACGAACAATTGCATGGATTCTAAGTTGGCGCAGGTGGTGTAGAAAATTGAAGTGGATCAGTATGACGAAGTGTTGAGGCAGTTAATTTGGCAGACATTAAAGAGTAAGTCATCCCCAATGCCTATATTGAAAACATACAAGACATTTACAAGGGGGCAGTTGGGAGTGTGAGAATGGTATGTAGGGCCACTTCTAAAGAGTTGGTTTATACCAGGGGCAGGGGTACACTTTAGGTCCCTATTTATTTGACTTGCCTATGGACAACTTAATGGCCGATATTCTTGATGGAGTTTCATGGTGTACGTTATTTGTAGATGATGTGGTACTATTTAGTCAAACGAGAAAGTAGGTGAATGTTAAGTTTTAACTTTGGAGAAAGGAGTTCAAGTCAAATAAGTTGAAAATTAGTAGATCTAAGACAAAGTATATGGAATGCAATTTTAATGGATCGGAGAGTGGAGAAAAAGAGATGGTTAAAGTTGAAAACAAGCTAGTACCACCATGTGATGGATTTTGATACTCACAATTTACTTCTATGAAAATGGTGGGTTTGAGTAAGATACGACTAGTAGAACGAGCAAAGGTGGCAAAGTGAAACAAACTACTCGAGAATTACGCAATGCTGAGTGCTGGTTAGATTAAATGGGCATTTTTGTAGGACAACAATTAGTCCTAGTGTGTTGTATGGGTCCACAACGAAGAAATATGAAGAGACTAAAGCTCCTGTGGAAATACACATTCCTAGAAGAATGTATGTAGTTACTAGAACTAATAGAAGTGACCATTAAAAAAAATAACTAATAGAACTATGGTTATGCATTGGAGGAAATGTATGGGTAAGCAATAGAATGGGGAAAAAGAATATTAAAGAACATTTAAAAAAAGAATATTAAAGAACTGCAGAAGAGGGAGACCAAATTTGACTTTTAAGTAGTGAGGAAAGACATGTCATTATGTTGAGAAATTGAGCATGGCTTTAAAAGGGGTCAGATGGAAGAGAAGAACTCACAGATGATTGACTTTGCAATAGTGTATACGAGCATAAACTCACAGATGACAGGCTTTGCAACAATGTAAATGAGCATGTTGGGTACCCAACACGTATCATATACTAGATACAAAGAATATCCCATTCATAAACTAGAAGAGAGTGGGACATAAAGCTTGCCTTTTTGTTCTTATTATACAGGTAGGTACTGTGGTCTCAGCTTGACTCAATTTTAGAGTGGAATTCTTTTAGCTGACCCTCAACTTTAGAGTGGAATTCTTTTAGCTGACCCTCAACTTTAGAGTGGATTCTTTTAGCTGACCCCAAATTCAGGGGATAAGGCTCTGTTGATTATAATGGATGTGAACTGATGAAATTTGTTTCATTTCGTTCAGTTTTCCTCCTCAACATACATGCTCAGGCCTTTAATGTAGAAGGGGGGAAAAGAATATTAAAGACAAGTAGAAGAGGGAGACCAAAATTCGCATTAAGTAGTGAGGAAAGACATGTCATTATGTTGATAAATTGAGAGCATGGCCTCAAAGCAGAGCCACACAACTATTTTTATAGCATGAACTGTTTTTCTCAAAATTTTTATTCATTTTATATGAATCTTTCAAGTCAGTAAATGACATGTGCTAAATTTGCGAAATAAGCAAATTAACAATCACTCAAATATGGCTCACCCAATATGCTGCTTAACCAAGGACACATTTTGGATATGCACAAATAAAGTAGATACACTTCCACCATCCTTTCGTTTTCCAATTTGAATCAAGAAAGTTAGACTATTGTTCATTACTCCAGTTCGCACATCATAAGATAGTATCATGTAGGTTTCACAGATAAAAACATATTCCTGACTGACTTCCATCACACTTGCAGCATTGGTAATTTCTTCTTTGCAGGTGCACGCATATTCTTTCAGTCTTTAGATGCTGCAATATTTTTATTTTCACGTGTTTCTGATATTCCTTCCGAGAGTCTTGTTCTCCCTGTGGTTTCTACCAATGACAGGCTTACATTGGGTTGCGAATTATGGGTACTTTTGCTGCTTTAGAGTTTCTTATTTATGTAGTTCTGTAAGTAGTGGTCATGATTCTACCTTTATTTATTTATTTATTTATTTATTTATTTATTACTACTATTAGTGTTATTTAGGGCGCCATTTTTGTTTACAAACAGCAATGCATCCCCAACCTCTCCCCACTCACCCTTCTTCCTAGTGACTTGAAACTACTATTTCACTGATATTTTGTCGATGGATGTTGCTCAGGAAACCATGGAAAGATAGACAGCATTTTAAGTTTGAATGAACAAAAGAGAATTATCAAGGGAGCTGTTTTAAATTTTACATGAATGTAGTCAGGATTGCCTTTTCCTATAACTGATGCACCACATCCTTGTTGCCTTCATCCAAGAAAAGTTATCCACTGAATAATAGAGAGTTACCCAATCTTATATAACAAATAGACGTTCATATCAGTGTTGCTGCCTGGTCCGCTAGAGCTTGCTGTTTAAGGTTGAGTCCCGACTTGCCTGCCAAAAGGAAACAACAACACACTGAAGCGAAAAGGAATAGTCACCCTTTACTGAATATAATATGGTCACCATTTCAAAATAAATAAATAAAAATTGTCATCCTTGTAGTACAGGTAATGGACCATCTGTTACTGCAAGGATTAGTTTTATCTTTATCTGGTTAAAGATTAAAATGAATTCTCTCGTTGAAAAAAAAATCTCATTGAATACAACTGAACTTTATGGGCCTGGGGTGGTGCAGACTGCAGTTATATACGTTGATTCCTGTATACTGCTGGAATGACTACTTTGGTTTAGAAATTAGGGTCTTCCAGCCGTCACATTCTCTTGACAGAAATCATTGAGTTTCTAGAATTTTACACAATGACTGAAAGTTAGCAAAATCCGTGGAACCCTGTGGACTACTTGTTAGTTGTTCCCTCTTACATTTGACAAAAGCTGGCTTCACCCCAGTTTATAGCTCTCTGTTGGTTTTGCAAGGACAAGATTTTGACATTGAACCATCTCTAGAATCGACAACGTGCAATCATCAATGGCTGTGTTTTATGTCCCTGTGATGGTGAAACAGAATCATTTATTTCAACAATGTAGTTTTGCTATAAAATCTGGCAGGGGATATTCAATCTGTTAGAGTTGCAGGGTAATAATGCTAAATACTGTGCAAGGTATACTAGCTGCTTAGTGATCGGGTTTGGTTTCATGGTGTGTGAGAACCATGTGGAAGTTAAGTCTGATGGATGCTATTTGGGCAATCTGGAAGGCATGAAACAATCGAGTATTCTGTAAATCATGAAAAAAAAAAGAGGCAATCTTGTGGGCTACAGTTTTGAAGGAGATTGCTTCTATTACTTTATCCTTCCATATGTAATGAAAACGATCCTTGTCTAGGTTCATCCTCCCTCTAGCCTTCATGTTATTTGCTCCCTCTGCCTTTGGGATTGGTCAAGCTGATTTTTGATGGCTGCTTGGGAGGTAAATCCAGGTCAACCAGTATTGGAGGGATTATTCATATTCTTCCAGCCATATCATTAGATCGTACTCCAGAGTCCAGACTGGTAGGCATATGTTCAGCAATTCAGGCAGAGGTCTGTGTTGTTATTAGATGTAAGAAGCTGTGAGCACTCCACATTTTTGGGCGATCATAAAGGGCGCTGTGTTGTAACTTTTGATCTCTTGGATGTCGACAAATCATCCTATCCTATGGCTGTTGGCAACTTGTGTGGAAGAAATCAAAGAAGCCTGTCTTTCCTTTGATATTATCTCAATTTCTGATATCTCGGGCTGACTTTTCAGTGAATGAAGGTTTCTACGGAAACAAAATTGTCTTTGGAAGCACTTATCCTTTGTTTTAATTTATTTTAGTATAATCTAATAAAATTTGTAACCTTCTTTTAGAAGTATCCTAGATTTATTGATGCATTTTGAAGTTTATGAATGTTATAGGCTATGTCCGCTGGCTCACCGATTTTGCTCCATGGATATAAGCCTAATATTTTGCTCCAATCAACTCACTGATTTTTTGTGTTTTTCACATTCTCTGAGCTTTT
Organism: Camphora micrantha; assembly: GCA_003546025.1. Lineage (NCBI taxonomy): Eukaryota > Viridiplantae > Streptophyta > Magnoliopsida > Laurales > Lauraceae > Camphora > Camphora micrantha. The sequence goes on from QPKB01000007.1 coordinate 38,980,622, forward strand.
GCGATGCAGTAAGAAGTTAGTTGTCAGAACTCCTACCTGTAGGATAACTTGTCTTCACCTCTAACTTTTACCAAACGTAGTTGTATTTTTGAATTGATCATTGTAAACATTTTCTTTGTTGTTTTAATTACCTCGCAAGTTATCATTACTTGATGCGTTCATTGTTAAAGTGGAATTATAAGTTAGTTTGAGTCCACCTTTGCAGTGTCCTGATGTGACCTTTCTGTCTAAGCAGGGTCCTTGTCTTAGTTCCAACCATTGACGTTGGATGCCCTTCATATATGAGATTAGAAGATTCATGCCATCCAGCTAGGATCTTTTTCTAGACTTTTTTCTTTTTACTATATTACTTTGGCCAAAGATTGGCTATGGTCTTCTAATCTGGATTCCAAGATGTACCCCATAAAGATTGCCCGTCAGGTCAATGGTCTGGATCATCTTCAGAAGCTAGAATTCCTCTTTTGCCAATAAGTTTATTGTTTCATTTTGGTTTAACATGTATTAGTATTATGAACTATAACCTATATTGTTTCTCTTAAATAAAAGTTGGATCATCTTTATTGGCATTATCTTTGTTAATTAATTGATGTCGTTAATCTTGAAGTGACTGTTCCTTGTTTATGAATTGCGCATATCTTTCAAATGTTTGATAAAAAAAAGGAATGATAATTTTTAACCATATAGAATGATAATTTCAAATGTTCTAAATGCTAATAGTGACTTCATTTACCCTTTTTTAGCTTTTCTGTAATGGGAGCATTTTACTTTCAGGATGGAACTATAATACGTGGCCAAAATGAAATATCTCATCCAACTTATCGTTTCATGGAACCTATTAATAAGGTATGCTATCAAAGCTTTGTATATTTTTCTCACTGAATTTATTATCATTGGCTTTTCCCCTCTTATTACTATAAAGTATTAAGTATTAAGCATTAAATATTATGAAATGTTTATGTTGATCGCATGAGATTCTTCTCATTGGATTTTTTCCATCTCTAGTGTCTGAAAATGCAGACAGTATTCAGTCAGCTGAAGATGTTCCATTCTGATGACCTTAAAATGCCATTTTATTTTATTTAATGAAGTTAAGATGATTCATTATCATGGTTTAAGAATATCATCTGATACTAGTTGTTTGCCTGCCACTCTGCCACAATTGTTTATTATATAGCTCTGTAATAGTCTTTTGTATGTATTTGGCTAATGGCCTCTAAGTTTGTCAGAGTGCACATCAAAATTACAGAAGATATGCAGTGCTATTACTGACATTACATAGGCTCTAAGTTTGTCAGAGCGCACATCAGTATTACAGAAGGTATGCAGTGCTATTACTGACATTACATACTAGATTTGCACATAATGAAGAACAGGCCAAAGCTGGTTCAATCCCAGCCCATTTAGTCATTGGGCCTAATATTAGGCTTGGATCAAGCCAATGGGTCAAAAAGTCAGGTCTGGGCCTGCCCCTTGAGTGAAATATTGGGCTGATTTTTGTTGAACTATTGGGCTGGGCCGTTGGCAGACAGGTTTAGGTAGCTATTTGGCTAAATTCTCAGACCCAGCCTGTGGGTAATGCAGGCTGGTCTCAGCTGGGCTCACTCTATTCCCTTCCATCCCATGTACACCTGTAATTTATATTCATTTTTATGATACAATTCTGTCATGGAGCTGGTATGCTTCAGTGATGATGATGATCTGTATGGAGCCGGTAGGCACATGCATTTTTGTTGAAAATTTGAACCTTATTTACGGTGGTGCTGAGGTTCAAGAAAATGGTGTACTTTTCTGCCTAAATTGGTGACAACTTTGGGGGTAATGTGATCCTGAGTGGGGAGAGGTTCTGTGATTCTTTTTGGCTGGACCAGTGGTGCAGAGAGTTACATGTACTTGTTTCACTTTCTTCTAGGTAGTTTTGAACCATATACTCCTAATGTTCCTGTATCTTGAAAACTCTGTTCTTTTTGTTTGGTCCACTGTTGGTGGATATGGTGTTCAGGTTGGGCCATGAATGATTTTTGGCTCTTCAGCTGCTTCTGGATGGCTTTTCTTGTCTGTTTTTTTGGACTAATGGGCTATTTGGGTCTGTTAATTCATTCCTTTCCTGCTCGTTAATTCTCATTGTTTTCTCTGTGTGCTTTTGAATGGATTGTAATGGATAATCCAGTAAGAACAAGCCTATTGGTATCTCAATTTTATGTTTCTACTAATTTGATTGTACTGGACAGGGATGCTCTTATGTTCAAACACTGCCTTCAAGAATAAAGCGGGTATTCTACATGTCAAGCGAGGGTAGGAACTTGTTACATGAGGTGAATGAAGCATCTTCTCTTGTATATAAGTTCAATATCGTTGTTAGTGCTCAAGCATATTAAAAAAAAGGGAGTTAAAAGGCAATAAAAGAAAAAACTAGTGGAAGACACCTATGTTTCTGTAATATTTATGCTGATGGTATTTCAAATTCATTTATTCTTTGTGTAGGTATACTTGTGTATAAGTTGGTTAAAAAATATGCAGTCCTTTTATAATTCAATCAAATGGTGGATATCAGTTGGAACAGTGACAAATTTGAGGCGATTGGTGTTGAGGAGCGTAGGGTGGGTTGGGGTTATCTGTTGGGGGTAGGCGTATGCTCTGAGTAGGTTGTGTTGATCATATGTCAGCTCTAGAACTACTCCTAATTGGTTGTGAACTAGAAAATGTGCTCCATTGAAGATTTATGCCCTAGGTGCATCTCTTGCTGAACCTCCTCCTGCTCCTAGCTCAACTAAAGCTCTGATTTTTTTCATGGTTGTTTACTGAAGTTGGAGTCCTGTTCATTGATCTTTGTGTCTACATGTAGTTAGTAATATGCATATATCCAAAACTAAGTGGTTATTGAGACGTAAGGTTGTAGCTCGATTCGATGAATCATAGTTTCATGGATAATTATACAGATGGTGTATGATAATGCCTATTTTTTAAAATTACTTGGATTGATAATAGGAAGTCTGTTACCACTTCTGGAATAGCTAATTACTTGTCAAACACTAATATCCTTTGTACTTTCACTGTCTGTTGTATAGGTCTTCCCCATAGTTAATCCTATAGCCTTGGAGCAGTTGGGCAAAGTGGACTGCATCGTATATGCAATGGGCTCACTTTTCACTTCTGTCTGTCCTTCATTGGTAACATTTCTCTCAGTTTACCTTTGCATCTGTCATATGTTTATTCCTGGAAATTGGTTTCCTAGCTTTTACTGCAGTTTAAGAATGCTGCAGTTGTACAGTTTTATATCTAAAATACAGTAGTGTAATTATTTCACCCAGTTAAGTGTTAAGCATTGGTCACCATACATTTTATTTTTTCTTTTAGGTGTAGAAATTTGATGAAATATAATTTGCGCGGGATTTTGATTTCGTTGATCTGGTTCCTTTTTCTTGCGAAGATGAGTATTTGGAAAGTTTCTGTTATTAACATCATGTTGGTTCTAGGTATTACTTGGAATTGGAGAGAGTATTTCTACCAGATCCTGTCCCAAGGTATTGCCTAATCAAAACTATAAAGTACACTTGGTTCTAGATGTGCCATATTTGCAGATGCATTTCGGTTTCCAAGAAACTGATAAAGTACTGCTGTGATACCCAATCCAGACCTGTGTAACCACTACGGGCTGATACAGATTAGTTTTCTTATTTTCAGTTAAAATAAAGATCACATCAGTATGGCCAATACACCATTCCGTAACACCCATATGGCTGGTATCTATCAGTTTTTCACTGGCCAATATGGGGTGTGACACTGATGCTTGAACCTGTGAAAGTGTTTCTAAACAGGAAACTGGTGCGTAGATAATTGTGCACAGTTAGCTTGTTCTATGAAGTCCCAATACATTTGATGACTCAAAGGCTCTGATTGTTGTTCTTTAACATCCGGCCACTGGTTTAAATATTGGAACTGTTTAGATATTGGAATGAGATTTGGGGATTTCTATTAATTTAGTGAAAGATACAATGCCTCAACCTAGAACCTATAGTATTATTGGTTTATTGGTTACTTTGATGTGTTTACTCATGTAAAATGCAGGTCCTTTTGTTAAATGGTTCGCATGACAGAGAAACTGCTGGCTTATCTGCTTCTTGCTTTGTAACTGCCATCACAGATGCTCTAAATCGAACATATGGAGATCCAGACAATTGTCTTAAGAACCTTGTATGTGAATCTATTTACTTAATTTTGGGACTTTAAATGCTGAAAATTCTTTGTAGATCCCAACAAATTATGGAATGTAATTTTTGGAGTAAATTCTCATAGGTTTTTCTTGTTAGTGGTTAGATTTTGTTCAAATCCTCGAATTTTTATGCTTTCTAGAGTTTTTTTTTTTTTGTACCATCTATAAATATAATTTAGGATTTTTTTGAATGTTTATAATTTTGGATTAGTTATATTGTGTAATTATGCATTCAACATTGCTTCTAAATACAACTGTTCATCGTGATGCCATTTTTGGGGGAAAAACTATAGAAGCCCCCAACCCTGCCCTAAGTTAATAAAAAAGGTTGTAAATTGGATCTTTTGAATGCATGGCATCCTTCTCTTTTGGAAACATGTCTTATATCTATCATTAAAAAAGAAATCCTCTTATATCAAGGAATTCTGTCTTTGTATGCAGCCCAGTGAGTACATCAATGCCTTGTTGGTGCCCAAGGATGGTCAAATTCCAGTAGATGTTCAATCTTTGGCTGCCCAAGGAATTTTTCGCGTGGTATTGTCTTTCTCAACCAGCTCTTAAGACATATGCTTTTAATTGTTTAATAAAAAATGTTCTTATTCAACTTGCCCTTCTTACTAGAGTGCATGGCACATCAAAATTAACCAATTTAGCCTGAATCATGCGTTATGAAAGCTCTATCAAATGCACAATTCCAAAATATAAGGTGTATTGGACTTTTTACATGGTGGGCCTCCATGGGAATGATGCATCTGCCAAAGTAGTAATAGTTGATTATTCTAATCAACCTAAGTAGTTATGTTGGATGTTTACTGTTGCTTTTTTTTTTTTTTGCTGAACTGTGTGCCATAGTCCTTTCGTGGACTGGATAAATGTATGACATTATCCAACAGCTTGATCAAACCAGTTCATCCAAATAATAGCCCAGCATGATCAGCCCAAGGGCGGAACCAGGTGGGGTTCAGGGGGCGGCCTGCCCTCTGCCAAGTTCTTTTGAAAACCTTATTTACCTTTTACATATGGCCGCCTTTTACTTTTAGGAATTATTATTTGTTTTTTATTTATCTTTAATGTAGTGGCTCCCTCAAAGAAAACTTCCTCCCTCCACCCTTAGATCTACCTTTCTTTATCACCCCTTCATGGGATGCATCACCAACCATGGAACTTGTTCCAATCTAAAAGGGAGAAATAATCTCTTACCATTTTGATCTTCATGATTCTTAATTTCCTACAACAAATTTTGTACTGAAGCACATTTTTCGGATTCGTAGAGTTGTTATATCAAATTTATTTAATAATTCAGTCTCTTTCTATGTGATGCTGATGTACTCTCTCCGTATTTGTTGAGGTCTCCATGTTTATCTTACATTTGGCTCTTGCAGATCACTGTGGACACTATTCATGATTCCAAAGTAGGGGTCATCTTCGATCCCAAGTCACTAATCGAAGCTCTAGCTGATTTGATCAAAGAATACTCTCAGTCTGCCTTTGGGGCCGTTAACTGCCATGATTGTCCAAAGGATCAAACAAGAACAGGCGATTGTTGACCGTTTTCTTCTGCTACCACACCTTGATGAGGTGTACCATTTTAAAATTTTAATTGAGGAGAATTTACATTCAGCCACCTGCCTTTTTCAGTATTTTGCAAACAACCATCTCTATTTTTGACTTGAACATTCCACCGCCTAAACTACACTGATATATTTTTTTTGACTCGGTGGCTAGAGGTCAAAAAAAAGGTCTTCTGACCAGCTCTGATGGGTTTTCATCACCACTCATGAAGGACAAAAATGCTCTTTAACTACAGTCAACCACCACGATTTACCCTTTGCTTACCATAGTAGTTTAAACTGTGGTAGAATACCATGGTTTTTTTTTTTTTTTTGCTAGTTAAGTTTGAGGGAAGAATATAAATTTGGTAATCAGCATGACTGATGAATGCCCAAGTCGTAAATAATCTTGGCACTGTGGCTGATCATCAATGTTGTCCACAAGATCTACCCTACCGCGGATATAAAATGGTTCGAAGTTCTGCACCAGCGACTTTGACCATACGAGCAGAGACTTGTTTGTAGGAATTGAAATGGGTCCTGTTTAAATGACTACTGTAGGGCCTCACCTGAAATGGTCAGTCATGGACCACCCAACCTGAAACTGCCCTGTCTACATCACAATGACTCCGTTTATACAAATGATCCCTACCATAGACTGCCGTGTTTGAAATATCAGTTTTTCCTCCCTCCAAAAGTTGAACAAAAATTATTTTGTCCATTTGGATGCTGATTAGGGATAGTCAGAGTGGTCTCCCTCTCTCATGCTCCTGAAAAACAAGAACCTATGAGATTAGGCTTCAATGATGATAATTCCTAACCAAGAGCATCTGCAGAATCTGATGATTCTTCTCGAGGAGAGCATTTGCAGAATCTTTGAGAACATTGCAGGGGACGGCTTGCATTAGCAAATGAATGGAATGTACAGTGGCCCAAAAGACAGTCCAAGTTGGACGGCCCTGACAAATAATGCTAAGCCCCTATACATTGTTGTCTATTGTTTAATCATGTTTGCATTTTTTTATTTTGAACTGGCGTTCCTTTGCACTTACCTTGTCTTTTTCCCCATTAGTGAACAAACCCTGAGAAATCATTTTTAATTGAAGCCTCTTACCTTTTTTCTCTCGAACTCTCCTGATTCACATCCATGCTAGCTTGTTCACCAAATTCAATTACAAAGATAAATAAGATTTTTCTTCCACCTACATTGAATCAGTCCTCCTTCGCTCGTCTTCAGATTTGGCCCCTTTGTTGCTAATAAGCTCTATATTATAATAAAAATTGTGAGAGAAAGAGACAATATGTTCATATTTACTTCTCATTCTCCATATCTACTTAGCTAAAAAAAAAAAAAAAATGCCCGTTTCTGGAAAAAAAGAATGTTCAACTCATACCCAAATCATATAGCAAATAAGCGTAGAGGATTTCATTCCAAGTATCAGGAACTCCAGGAAGACACCAATGGATGCAATCAGCGTAAGTGTTTGGGTCTGATTTCTGTTCTTTGGTTAAGAGCTTGCCTCGTCTTTCTGTGTAAACGGATGTATGTGCATCCTTGCGAAATTCAGAGAGTTGGGTGATATTTAAGAGAGTGACGTCGATCTCTGTCTCTTGCAATGTGTCTCTTAATATTTTCATGATCTCAAGATTAGAGCCAGTTCCCCAGTATGGATGTTCAATTGGATACGATTCATTGAAGCAGTTTCCATCGTTTCTGCTACTCCATTCCCAGTTCCTGTTTATGTATATCTCATATTAAAGCTTCCGTCAACCAAATTGAAAATGTTTTGCTGTCTTTTACAGCAATCATTTGATAGAACACACTTACCACAGATGTGTTGGAGACATGCTCATAAAGAAAACCTTTTGAGTGAGAGGATCGATGTTGGACTCTAACCAATTGGACCAAGTTTGCAGTGCTAATCTGTAAGCAGTGGTAACATTATATTCTTTAACATTTTCAACTGGCCCCATTCTGCATAACAATCATAAAAAATATTCAAACAGTTAGTCATATAAAAGGAAGCATTTGAGTCTACTGCAGAAACGCCATGCGGAAACAATCAATGACCACAAATACCATATCAGCCTTGATGTGCAGGTCTGAATGGATCCATGGGCCTGGACCTCTGTCTCTTTCCCAGCCCATTTTCAAAATATATATGTCCTTGTGTTAAATGCGATGGGCCGGGGGCGTAACTTTTCGGATCAACAGTTAAATGGGTTTGGACCAATCCAGCTCCATACAGGATGGGCTCAGGCCCCTCAGACCAATGAGCACCCGAAGACTTAGCTAGGCCTTACTTTCTTCACCCATGGGCTTCTGGCCCAGCAATCGCCATGAACCAAAGTAAAGGATTTACAAATGATTGACAAGGTAATAATAGTTAGAGAGTAGAGATGTGAGATATTAGGACACTAACGTGGCATTGATGATAGGCTTGTACATCCACCAAACGTAGCTCTCAAAGACCAACACATGAGCTCCTTTCCACTGTTGACCATGTCTGGCAATGGAGTCGAGCTTAACCAGCCTTTTAAGCACTGTATGCCTTGTAGCATGATCCGAATTGGACTCGACGATAAATGGGGCCCAATAAAACTCGATGGAGGCTTCATATTCCTGAAACCAAAATCTCACAATCAAATTGATGGACCAATGGTTATAAGAACAACCCTGATGCAAATTTAATTTGACGACTCAATTTACATGTAAAATGGATCCATAGAGTCTGGACTGGACAAATGGTAGGCTAGTGGAGCTCATGGTCCCGGTTAGGTAAGAGGTGGGTTAGTGGATTATATTAACCCATCTATATCTCAGCTAACCTATTCTCAGATTTGTAGAGATTCTAAGCAAACTCATTCCCACAAGATCAGCACATCAGAGAGATACAATCTTTTGAAGGTTCATGTGTCAAAATCTTGACTTATTCCTTCGTATACGATCATTCCTTAAATAGCAGAGTTTTGCGTTGTGTCACTCTTTCATTGAAGGATGGAATTTATAAGCTTTATATTATAAACATTGCTGTGAATGCCACAAAATGTGTGCAAATCAGATTCCACGCGAGAGAGAGTTTTAAAAAGTATTTTTACTGTGTCTATAAATGCCTCAAGGGTTTGGTAGGACTGGTTAGAGAAGGAATTTAATAGATTAGACCATCCGTATCATAGTCCATAGAGGTGAATGTTGACAGGTGAACTGAGTCAAGGTGATGGTATAGATGGCCTCTACATAGAGGCTGAGTTTCTATTTTAATAGTACATATTAATGAATGAAAACATCTGTTGGGTTTAACTTTTGAGATGGCAAATCCACAGTTCACTTCTTTTGGGCCTGTTTAGTTATAAGAAATCTAGGACTCCTTGTCTTGGAGCATTTGGAGCATTCCGAGTGTTATCTCCTTGAGTGGAATTCTAGAATGCCAGGCTGATTAGCATTCCAAAAAATTGAGATTTGAGAATTCTACGTAAAAAATTAGTTTAAAGAATTCTCCTAATGAAACGCTTGGAATAAAAGGAGACAACACTTGCACTACCGACGGTAATTCTACACAAAGATAAGTCCTATTAGAAATACATGCAACAAAATAGGCCAAATCTGATGAGGGTAGTGGGACACAGACCTTCCTTGTGTTTGTGTTTCTTATTAGCAATGCGGAGGGGAAAGGGTTTGAACCGCTAACGCAAACAATAATAAAAACTATCAACATAACTATACTTCTTATTTGTGGTCTATGTTGTGGGGCCTACTTATATATTTGCTTATCTATGGTGATCGGGTATATGGAACTGTCTTCTTATAGGTAAGGGTCAACAAAAAACATAAAATAAGATCAACGCCGTCAAATTACCCTGGCTGGCCATAAAGTTTAGTTGTCTTTATCACATATATTTCTTTGAGACTCAACCAAATGGTGAACAATACTTTGATGAGAGTGAGATTGGAGCTGATGCTAGATCATGGGGGAGATTGGAGTGTGAAAGGACCTGTACTGATCAAAGGTGGGTTCAAATGATATGAAGATGCACTGAATATATGGTTGCTCAATAGAGAATATTTCTCCAACATATCCATATGTAATCTCATATATAAATTAAAATTAATTTTACTTGTTTTTTAAAATACACTTCATATTTAAGAGCTTTGTCGACACCATAGAAGTGGACAAATTTTATAAAGGAATCGAACAGAGATGTAAGTGGACCCAAACGGGTTGCACCCTTCAAACTCAAGCAATTTTAGGCGTCAGCATCACTTCATCCCACACCATAAAATGAATAACTGATAGGGAATACTGTAGGTGGGTTTGAAGATCATTAATGCCTTGTGGGGTAAAATAACAAAACTAGCTTACAAGCAAAGGAATCATCATGCATGTAAGCCCAAATGTAATTGTAGTACGTAGTAGATAAATAAAATACCTCAGCTCTGAAAATCTTCATGGGCGGGTTTCTGTGTACTGACTTCTTTCCTTCGGGAATGACGGATTGAATGAGACACACCATCGACTCCCACTGAGTTCTCTGAAGTGAATCACCTATGAACATGATCCTTTTGCCCCTCAATAACTCCAACAACTTCAATGCATCAAACCTGAGGATTCACCATATCCGTCCCACTTTGCCTATGATTTCACACATATAAAGATAAACCCGCAAAATGGGAAACTTATATGCATGCATTTTACGTAGATAAAAGTCTTTATTCAGCATATGATCACTCTAGTTGGACTGGGGAAAAACAGGACAGAAAAAAAAAAAAAAAAAACACCCCTAAATAGGGCGCAAAGATATTGATAGAAAGAAAGAGGGAGAGAGTAGAACCATATCAGATTGATGTTTATCGAAGGCAACGCACCCAACCAAGTCTAAAATATAACATTAAAAAGAAAAAGTGACCTTTAGCGGCAGACGAACTTGAATTAGACAGCAAATTTTCTGCCGTTAGAGGTCACTTTTTTTTTTTTTTAGCGTCACTATTGTTCTTCCCCATTAAAAACTAGGGGCCTATTTGTTTGCATGAAATTAAAACAAAGACATTCATAGTCCAACTATAATAATTAATGATTATTAAAGAGGCGAGGGGTGAGAATATAAGTTATAGATATAAATTAATCCTTGACTAAGAGTTTTTTTTTTTTTTTTTGTCTGATATTAATTTCCCTTCGCGTTTTAATTTGGGAAATTAATTTACCAATTAACAGTTTTTTTTTACTAACAACACGGTCTCCAATGCATCCGCATCACACGTCCTGTGGGAAAATGCATCTTGCCCTCAACGCATGACATGCAGGCCTCTGTGCATTGAAGGTGGGGATGCATTTTCACGCATTCCATCTGCTAGAGACGTCTATAGGAGAAAATTTATCATTAAATTCATGCCACAACCATTTCTCATGTACCTCGGCAACTCGCATCCATGAGGCTTCCACTTCCAATTCTGATAGAGTGAATCTGGTCTTCCATTCCTCTGGCAAGTCACCTGTTTGGTCAAGTAAGGGCAGCTCTTTTCTGCATACAATGGACGAGAGGCACCATCCAACATCCATTTTCCATCGAAAACATCGCACCCATCAATGCTCGATCCATTGCCGAAAGCATTCATGAAAAATCTGCCATCAAGGATTTGTGCCCTGGAAATGGCTGGAGAGTGTTGTCGGTGAGTAGCTCGGACACTGCCCAGATGAGAATTCTCAATGACTAGGCGTGAAATTCCAACGAAGAGCATAGAAACAAGAAGAAAAGGGAAGATGATTAGAATCCAGCGATCGGCTGCGTTGGGTTTCTTCATTTATGTAGGTTGATGGGCTAAGCGCCCGAAAAGGAACCTGCAAGTGTTCCTCAATTGCATGGAGAGAGAGAGAGAGAGAGAGAGAGAGAGAGAGAGAGAGAGAGGAGGGAAAAGTGTGTGAAGTGTGTGTTGTAGTTCTCAGCTGACCGCTGGTCTCTACTCTTTGAAAATATATAAAATTTGGAGTGATGGGAATGGGCCTCCAGCTCCAAGTCTGAAATCAAAACCAGATGTTACAGTATTGAGAATATACAAATACCCCAAAGACCCAGAATGAAAATTGAAATATTTGGATCCGTTTTAATTAGTCTTGGCTCGGGTCACTGAATTTTATACCTCTGACCCGAAGGCCCAATTCAATGGACATGTATTACAACACATACACATAAATGTATAATGCAAGTATTCAGAGCTTGATTTGGGCTCGTGTGCAAATCCTTTATGGGCCGTTTATTTGCATTAAAATACATGAAAAATTGAATATATATATATATATTTATAAGGTGATTAAAATTGAATAGGTTAAAAGGAAATGTTATTTGATGTTCATTTTTTTAGATCCACCTTTAAAATCCTTTTTTAATTAGCCTATGTATATAATTTCTATATATTCTAATACAAATAAAAAGCCCCATAGGGATATAAATGTGGGCCTTAAATTTAAATTTGGGTCCTGTAAACACGTCGCGAACAAGGTATTGAAAATGAGTTCGGAGTTCGGATAGTGGTTCATATTGGGTCCGGTGATGGTATGGACCTGATCAAATCCGACCTTCATTCATCTCATGGGTCCCACTGCGGTATTGCAGCAATTTTGGTGGTCATGTATATGGTTTCTTCCTTGTTTTGGGCTCTTCCCATTATTTCATGCGTGCCTTAAAGCTCTAGTGTCTGATAGATACTCAATGTCATTTAACCACCATCCGTTGGGTTTGTTACAAGAGAGCTTTCCAAGTCTAACTGGGATAGAGCCCTGTTTTGATTTGTGGGGATCCCTTGTGGAGTTAGTCAGCACCCTCACGTCAGCCATTGGGTTAGCTTGGAAGTGGAGTATGGCTGGCTCCCGATTCCGTAGTCCAAAAGCGTAGGGCCAGGAGCACAGCCTAGGTTGCTTTTAATTTGGTTGAGAAAGCCATGATCAACCTTATCATTTCCTCACCAACTCAATTATAGTAATGTAGATGGATTATTTGGTGGATGGGCCTGTTATTTGTGGTTGCAATGACAGGTGTAGGGAGATAAGAGAATTGATGTAGATGAATCACGCACGCCCTTGAAAGTCATTAAATGTGCAATGGATAAAGATCAATGGTGATATATATATATATATATATATATGTATATATATATATATATGTATGTATATATATATATGTATAACAGTGGGTCTCATCTGGGGATGGGACTGGGGATGAAAAGATCTATGTGGTACCAACCCATGTATCAACTATGGCTCCAATCCCATACCTCTAACCCCTTCATCTGGATGGCCGCCAAACATCACAATCAGCAACTATCTTGGGAGGTTTTTCCTATTTATACATGGTTTGGATGGGTTGCTATTCAAAAACTCTAAACTATTTGTGCATTTGTTGTGAGTCATATGAACCAACCATATGATACCACTAAAAAAAAAGAACAATTATATGATATTAAAAAATTTACAGAATTGGGATTTCTTAAAGGGCCAGTTTATTTGCACATAATTGAATTTTCACGACTTCGAAGAAATGTATTTCTATTGTACTTACTAAAATTAAAGAAACAAAGTACAAATCTGCAAATGTCGATCACACAAGTGCAAAATGATCATCCAACTATCACCATTGTAAACAAATATGAGGAAAGTCAAAGTCCATGTATATACCCCTCCACCTTTCTATTATTTCATTGTTGATCTCCTTACTATGACTTTCTAACAACTCAATTCCATACAAATAAAAATACCTACCAATAAAAGTAGAGGAATGAGTTTCTATTTAACTCTTCATTTATCAGATACTTCTAGCACAAGTAAATATCAAACCAACAACTCACCCTCCCTCTACCACCAACACCACCCTCCCTCAACGCCTTTATTGTCCCTCAAATCCACCATTCTTCCAACATTGTGTACTGGGGGGAAGATGATTCCATATTAGGGCAAGAGTTGTTGTATCTACCGCACAACCTCTTCCAACTGGTGAGTGTTGGTTACAATTCATCTCAATGTACTTTATTCGCATTTAGAATTTGATCAGACAAAGTACAGGACCCACTGCCTACTCAGATTCTCTAATCCTAGCTTGTTCAGGTTGGCAGAACCCTCTCACTATCTGGTGCTAGGCCCCACAGCTGATCAAAAGTCATCCCTCTAGCAAGTGGCAGGGGCATGCATACAAATATTATGAATGAAACCAAGCTGCATTGGTTTGTATATAATATATAATGCATGGACCATGAGTCCCCATGTAACGACATTCTACTGTGTCTTTTCCATTTGATACACTGGCAATAGACAAAGGTTTGTGACAAAAGGAACAAAACGAGATGTCAGATGCATTTCCCTATTTTACTATGTATTGGATAATGGAATTGATAATATTACTAAATCCTGCTCCGAGGTTTGACAATGACAATGTTTTTATTTTTTCTCATAGGAGTTTTTAGTATTATATTTTCTAGTTCTAATAAAATGGACGGTTGAAAGAGGTTCATCTAAGCTGACACTGGTTTGATCTAATCTAACCCATATTCGATCTTAATCACTTGAAGTCTATATCCCACACAATCGCCTGAGTAGGGTGTGTCAAGGCCGGTTACTCATTTAGAATGACCCAATGCAAACTAAACACAATGTCAATGCCTCCCCAGTCAAGTAAAGCTCATATTTCAATGATAAAGAACAGTGTATAAGTATACACTTAAATTCAAACACTGGTTTATTGTGGTTGTAGCATTTGCATAAATGCTAAATGGATTATATTTTCTCATGTCGTCTTTTGGGGTGGTCGTGCCAATGCATCTTTCTTGACTTACATATAGGTAAATCTTTCTGTGTAAACTTCTCTCACATTGTTATCGTGAGAACTTCCCGTGGGCCGACCTTATTGGTCCATCTGAACCATTCATTCACACACACACACCATGCTCAATTTTAACAGTTGCTCAAAATCAAGGAATTGAATTTAGTTAGCCTTGACCAAATTTCATACCAATAGAAGTTGGAGCCAAGATGTACTGTATTTTTATTTATTTATTTTATGCTGACGGAGGTTTCCAATCCTCTGAGCTGAACTAATCCTTTCGGGGCTAAAGAGAAGCAGGGTAAAACCCATTTGACTTTCAAGTGGTAGCATTAGTGGACTCAACCTTTGGTTACTAAAGAGGGGGGAACCGGAGATCGATACCATCCACGACCTTTAACTTCGAAAGATAGAGGAACCGTGGTCCTGACTACTCGGCTAACCCCTTGGGGTTAAGATGTACTGTATAGACTATTTAAGAATTGATTGCTTGCTAATCTACTTATTTAATTTTGAGAGTTTTTAGTAATTTGTAAAAGAATTTCTCATTGTGAGGCTCAGAGGGAAACATTTCAATGAGGAAAATGTCAATTATTGATGATTTGGATCTTTAGACAGAATCCGAACTCTGTATCCTTATCAGGCTTTCTATAGATCAGCCAATATGGATGCCCCTTCCTCTTAGGTCAAATATCAAACTCACGAACCACAATATGTCTAGGACCCAAATTTTATTCAGGTATGTTGCGTATACCTGTACCTGGATCCAAATTAAAAGTGGGTTCAAATTTTAGATTAGTACCCAATATTCTCAATTTCAGAATCTTCTTGAACCCATTTTCATCTCTGATTTTACTTCGGCTCATTTCTCTTCTTAGAAAAGGGGTGGTCATGATCAATGAATGCCCTTACACACCTATCCTCATTACTTGGCACTTGCCTCAAATTGATAGAGTCGACTCACTTGAGTTAGCTGGCAGTTTGTTAATTGTTTTTATTTTGAGATGGTCCAACACTCTAGATATATGTAAACACATGTACTGGGCGCCATCCTCAAGAGATTTTTTTGCCACAAAATGATTATGCCAGAGCCGTACATACCCTGTATTCGAAGCTAACATCGGTGGAAGTTTGATCGGGGTAAGGCTTAAGACCTGACTCTTTACTTTATGGTAAGGAGCGTCAGTTCTTATTTAGTTGTTCGGCGTTCGAATTCTGAATACGTCATCTCTTCCGGTTGTGTGGGCTCCTTTCTCACCTGTATGGGGTTTCTTTCCACTTGTATGAGTCTCCTTCCCACTTAAGTGGGCTACTTTTCCATATGTATGGGGGCAAGATTTTGTTGTTTTACTATAAAGGGCCCCCGTATTTTTATAACTTGTAAGTTGTGGTGTGTTTCATGGGCTTAAAGAAAACACTAAAAAAAACGTGTATAACCATTAACTAGTCATTTTGCTTAAGGACTAATTGTGCAAACTGCGAAGTCATAAGTCCTCTTTAGCAGCAATGCAAATCTTATTTCTCTGAAAAATAGGCACTTTTTGAACATTTTACTCGGGGAAATGCAAAATGGAGCTGCACCAAATGTGAAGAACGGCAGTGTAGAATACCGGTTCTGGTTCCTCTTGCCTTCGTTTTCAACGGGATTGCCCTTACACAAACACGTCCCAAGCGGAATCTATACAGTGGAGAGGAAAATTATAATGGTTGTTCATGCAATCAATTATTAGTTGTTTGGTGAAACAATTTTTTAATAAAAATGAATTTTTTTCCTCAATAGAGAATATTTTGATTTCTTATGAAAATAAGAATACAGAATTTCTCTCCAATGAGAACAAATATCTGTAGAGCGCAACATTCTTTCATTTCTCAAACAACTTCAAGGACTCTTTTAGATTTCTTTTCCTCAAATGATCTAATTCTTCAGCTCACTTTGCTCTAAATTTAACAGCATTTCGTTTATTTATTTCTTTCTTTCCTTTTCGTTTCCGTCCATGATTGATTTTGCATTATAAGCTTGATTTCCTGAAAATGCATGCCCTTGGGTCGAATTGAATTCTGTAAAATGCCTCTGACTCCTCGTGCTCCTGTTACACACAGTGCAAGGCTTCTCTAAAGTATTATATTTGAAAGTGAGAAGGTGTATAGTTGTTCAAAATGAGGATAAGTTAAGTCACTTGATATGTATTTATATATTTTTATGCTTGTAATATAAGTTAAACATGATTTAAAGAATAAATCCTCGCCGTTAATTCAACACTAAGATCATGGCAGCCTCCCTAAATACATTTTGATTGCACCCCCACACCCAAAAAAAAAAAAAAAAAAAATGGGGGTTCTCTACTGATTACCCTCTCTGCCATAATCACACAGCAAAACTCCCATTTTTCTTTGTATGCAAAATGAACAACGCCCTTAATTTTCTAGCTTTCCTTTCATGTTGAAATAAACTAATAAAACATTCTCCTCACAACCGTGGTCTAAGCCCATCTACATTTTGGGCATTCCTGTGGGTGGTTTCAGATCAATAATAAACAACCATTCACATGCAATGGATGGCTTGACGTAGGAAGACTTTGGTGCATAACGCCAAAGGCATAAGATGATTAAAGAACTACAGGCCTGGTCCACTTGTACAAAAGAAAATTGTAGCAGTGGGACAGATGCACCTTCTCTTTGTAGAAAAATGCCAGCAATGGACAAGGAAATCCCACACCAGCCTAATCAACTACTAGGACGGAAATTAAGTAATGAAATCTAAGATGAGAGGCTGCATTGACATGAGACCGACGAGAGAATCGGGTCCCACCGCAACAATTGCCTGGTCATTAGCCCAACATAAAACTCCCCACCCCCTCTGCTCTCTCTCTCATACAAGAATCTATCCTCTTCTGCTCTCTCACATACACGAATCTATCCAAGATTTCCATTCAAACCCAACCAATTTGGACAGAAGAGAAAGAAAAAAAAAAAGAGAAAAAGTTCCTTTGGCAAAGCATGTGAACCCAGAAATCTTTTTACACCTCTGTTGACATTAAATCTGCCTCTCCATCTCCCTGTTGCTCTGGCCATCTGCTTTCATTTTTCTCGTTTTTTCTTCCCTCAGAGGACAGAAGACGAGATGGGTGATTCCAGATTTCGTGGCTCTTCTTTCTTAACCATTCTATTAGTACTGCTTATCTTTTTTCAGCAATCAAAACCCAGTCTTTCTATCAGGTACACCGGATTGAGGAATAGGAAGCAATTAAGCAATTGTAATTTTTTCATAGGGAGCTGGGTGTTTGACGATTCGTATCCTCTTTATGATTCTTCAACCTGTCCTTACATCGACCCAGAATTCGATTGCCTGAAATACGGTCGACCGGATACACTCTACTTGAAATACAGATGGAAGCCAAGCGCTTGCGAGCTTCCAAGGTAGCTATCCTTTTAACATATTTATCTTTGTTCAAAAGTATCTCCGTTGTCTTTACTAAAACTTCGGGAGTAAATTAAAGACTTATTCTTAAATGTGATTTTGAGTTAAACTGTTCTAAAAGTTTATATTGTCATCGATTGGTGCAGATTCAATGGCGAGGATTTCTTAAGGAGAGTGAGAGGGCAGAAGATCATGTTTGTGGGGGACTCTTTGAGCTTAAATCAATGGCAATCGATGACATGCTTGCTTCATTCTGCAGTGCCGATGGCTAATACCAGTAACATGAAAAAAGGAGATTTATCGTCATTGACATTTGTGGTAGGTTTGTACTCTGCTTTTGTTTCGATAGATAACCATAAAATTTCCATATGCACCCACTTGCATTTAGATAGCTACATTGGCATATACCAGATTTTTTAAGGCCAAGGAGATTGGACTGTTGGGTTACATACAAACATGAACATAAATGCGTGATGCCATGACAACTGAGGAGTCAGTTGCTTGTCTCGTTTTTTGCAATTTGGCTTGCTCGACGAGCACACGCTTTGTGACACAGTTGGGGAGTTTTGGGTTGGTTGGCCTTTCCCATTGATTATTTGTACAGAATACAGAACCCATCCAACAACCATTAATAAATTATTATTAACTATGGTTGGTTTCAATCCTCTTCTCTGCTCCTTACCTGTTTAGTTACAAACGTTTCTGTGTAGGATCAGGAATTTCAAAAGGTGCCAGTAAGCATTTGTTTTTTCAAATACCCAGTGAACATTTGCGGGAAGAATTTCAAATGTTAGAGATGTAGGCTTTTCAGCCTCCCAATTCCACAACTTGTACTTTACACTACGGCTTTTGAGGATTGTGTTGGAGAAATCATTAAGGAAGATTCCAACTTCTTAGCCGATCTTTCTTTTTCTCTACTTTTCAAATTCACCCTCCCAAGTCCCAACACTGTTTGAAGACCACTCTGCTCATGTTTGCTTCTCTCTTTCTCTCTCGTGTTAGGATTGGGTCTGTTGGGATTTTATCATAAGGAATTCCAGAAAAGATTTTTCAGAGCATCTTTCTTAGAAATCTTCTTCAAGTGTCAAGGGTGTGAAATGACTCATTAAACCTTTGAAATTATCTAATCTATGGAATTTCATTTGCTTCATTGCATGTACCATTTCGACGCATTTCAAAACCTAACCTTTCTCCACTGGCTTTCAAATTCACCCTCTTCTGCACAATCTTAAGAATTTAAGCATCGATCTACGTGACAAAGGTGGGTACTGTATATCTCGCTCCCCCTGTGTTGTTTTTTTTTTTTTGGTAAAAGCCCCTGTTGTGTGTTGGGACTGTCTGTTTCTTCCTTTCTGTTTTTGGTATCCCAACTGAGGGGCTGGTCTTGAGAGACTAGCACATGCAAGATAATGAAAATTTATATACGTGATGCGATCAGAACTCATACATATGAGAAGAAACAACTCACACATGTGAGATAATGAGAACTCACACATACATACAAGAAGATACAACTCACATGTATGAGTTAATAACAACTCACATATGCAAAGAAGCTTTCCCAATGAGAACTAAGGTTGCTTTGATTAGAAAACAAGCCTCCATTAATGGTAGAGGCACATGTTCATTTCATTTTTTAGTGGATGTACAACCACTACTCTATGAACTCTAATAATTCTTTCTCTCGCTCGCTCTCTCTCTCTCTCTCTATTGTTTTGATATTAATTTTCCTCTCTCTCTCTCTCTGTGTATTATTGTGGGTCCTATCTTTCATAATTCATGATTACGAGCTAAGACGTGATTTACACAGCTCACTGTAGGGGGGGCCCGAGAAGGAAAAAAGTGTCACTACTTAAGACATTTCTGGCCAATACATTCACCAAAACAAGTACCATGTTTAGTAAACATCCACCTTACCAGAACGAGTGATAATTCCAATTTGACACATCATTATACATCGTTAGTTTTAATTGCAGAAGTGTACCTTAAACAAAGCAATTATTATTAAACTCTCAGGCCTAAAACTTAAGGGAGTGGACGATAACCGATCCATTCTGTATCCATTTCCAAATCTATCCATCCCATCTAGCTATAGTGTCTTCTGTTGTCGGGCTTTAGGTGAGACCCACCCACACATCTTGTAGTGGGCCTCATCATTGGCCATGAGGATTGGAAAGCTTTGCATGTTGCCCACTTGGAGGTGGATTACTGAGCGGTTTGAGAATTGGGTGACCACTAGGGCAACATGGGAAGGGAGCCTAAGATTAATTTTTGGGTAGAAGAGAGCCTAGCATTGGTTTCCTCCATGGCCTTCACGGGGGAACAAGACCCAAGTCCCAAACTCACCCGTGATGGGGGTTCTGATTGTCAGCCATTATAGTAGACCTGAGATTCCCATTGGTGTGCGTACAGTCGGTGGCCCCTTTGCAGCAGCTAAAAGGATTTGGATTTGATCCTCTGTTTCCTGGAGAGGCTCTATACAACGGACATTTCAAGACTAGCCACCTACAAAACTTTGGCACATGAGGGCGTCTGTTTTGGAAGAATTTCTAACAAAGATTTTTGCAGTTTGAAATCACTGTTAAGCATTTGAAATTTTTATTTGATTTATGAGTTTGCAAAAATTAAACTTTGTAAATTAACACTTTTGACTTCCAAGATTTTTACAAACTTTTAGCTTTCAAAACGCTACAGACCACCTCATCCTAATTGGCCTCATCATTTGAGGAATTCAGATATCCTTAGCAGAAATTCTTATATCCTGAAAACAAACACGACTATAGTAATTCCAAGAGATCCCTGCTGCTTTTCCTTATCCATGTCATGGAGAATCTAAAATCTTATCAGAGATCCCCACACGCTCATGATTAGGTGGGTTTCAAGTGTCAAGTACACGTTTGGTTAGACCCACCACTACTGACATACATGAAATGCGCATGGTCTGGCTTATTGCCCCTGGTAAAATGAATCCCACCTTGGAAATGTCATAGCCTAAAAGGTGCAGTCAGGATGGTTCCAGCTTCTACCAGTCAGATTTCACATTATCATCCCCTCGTGAGTGCTGCTTTTATCCCGCAACCTTCACGATATTGCATGGTGGGGTTGTGGACCAGTGGATGACAGGTGCAGACGACTCAAGTCACTATCTTCCGACTTCCAAAGAAAGTATAGACGTGAACTACTTTTCGTTTTAGCTGGAGGGTCGCAAGCAGTAATAATCTATCTACATGGACATAGAAGTTTAAGACGTTCACGCTCTGAGCTCTCTTGAATGGTCCCATCAGACTTTTGGCCCGAATCATTTATATGATGGATGAATGCATAGGAGTTCATGTGACCCACTTGCATGAGCCTGTGGTCCTACTTGGGTTAACTTGCAGGTCCACGTTTATAAGTTGTCCAAGTAGGCCCAACAGGCTCTACAGAGTACTAGATATAGTGGGGCACTCCTGTTGTTTGGGGTGTGAAACACCACATGAGGATCTTTACTTAAAAATTTTATAATTTAAGGATCATGTGCACCATAAAAGAATACTGTACATAAATACTATATGCACATTGCAATGACCATGTGGCAGTGGGCTGATGACAGCAAAGAATAGGGTCCCACCACCTGCGCTTCACGAGCCACAGGACAAATTTGCAGGGGTTGGGTAGACGATTCTATCTGTCTATGGGTTTTTTTTTCTTCTCCTCATATTCATGATGTTGCCAGCTTTCACCCACACAATTGAAAAAAAAAAAAAAAAAAAATCCTACCAAGTCGTACTGGTTTGAATGGGCTAATTGAAGGCATGGATTTTGCAGGACTATGGGGTGTCATTGATGTACTATCGCAGCCCATATCTAGTGGATATGGTGAAGGTAAACAACAGCATAGTCCTTAAACTCGACTCAATCCAAGCCGGCGATGCATGGAAGGGCACGGACATGTTGATATTCAATACATGGCATTGGTGGTTACACAGAGGAAATGATCAACCGTAAGTAGCTCTCTACAGAAACCCATGTCTAATCAATTAGATTATCAAATCACCCAGATCAAATGCAAGCAAAAAGAATCGGTTTTGATGCAGATGGACCTACATGGAAGAGGGAAACGTCTATTACAATGACATGGACCGTTTAAAGGCATTTGGAAAGGGTCTAAATACTTGGGCCAGATGGGTGGAGTCTAACATCGACCTTGCCAAGACTAAGGTCTTTTTCCAAGGGATTTCTCCAACCCATTACCAGTAAGTTCCCCTCCAACTGACCTCACCCTTCTTGATCAAATGAGTTTGTAATTGAAACCTTGTTTGATTGGATTGGATCTATTCAAAAAAATTCACAGAGGAAATCAGTGGAATGAAAGGGGGGCAAACTGCATGGGGCAGACGCAACCAGTGACTGGAAGCACATACCCAGGTGGTTCGCTACAGGAGGATGGAGTGGTGAAGAGCGTGCTGAGCAACATGACAAAGCCTGTCTATTTGCTGGATATCACCACACTCTCGCAGCTCAGGAAGGATGGCCACCCCTCTAAATACAGTGGGTTGGACCCGAGCAAAGCGAGCTCAGATTGTAGCCATTGGTGCCTTGCAGGAGTCCCAGATACTTGGAACCAGCTCCTGTATGCAGCTCTCCTACTTTGAAGACTTGTAGGAGATTGAATTATTTATTGTCAATTTACCAAAAACAAGAAGCCACGATTTTTAATTATTTTTGAAATTCAAGGTTGGTTTTTTTTTTTTTTTTTTTTTACAATGCTTTGGTGTGTGGAATGATCCTTTGCTAACATGGCTACTGACTATAAAGGCGTGCAGGGTTTGAATTTAACCATTTAGAGGAGTCTCTGCCGTCCAACTTTGGAGAACGTCCCCATATCATTCATGGCATGTGAATTAAGTACTTTACAAACTGCCCGTGACTCATGGTTGGCATTGGCCAGTTAAAAATTTGCATGGTCCATGTAAAAGGGCACGTTTGTAAAGGCATTACACAAACAAGACCGTAAAATGTTGCATATTCAATAAATAGAAAACTGTAATTGTACCCATGAAGGCTAGTCTCATAGCCTGCTGACCACCATTTGCACCTTGTCCAAAATAAGCCCCTACCTCTTTGATAGGCGGGCCTGCAAATGGTCCAAAGTCAACACTGTTGGACCCTCACACCAATAATAGGTATTTGGGCCTTGACTTGTGTGTTATGTGGGTCAAGCTTTTGACCTGAGCTGAAGTGTTGGGTCCCCTAACCATTATCGTTATGAACGGATCCTAAGTTCAACTCTTGGATGCATGGGACTTGGACCTTTAACAAACTTGGGCCTGTATCTCTAGTATTGGTCAGAATCAAGAATCAGAGAGACCTCACAGAACCTAAACATGCCCTGCCTAGCCCTGTAAGTCCATCGCATCCTGCCAATTGACAGAGCTAGGCACGGACCTGGCCCAGTGAGACCCACTGAGTTGAATTCATCACATAACCAGAGGGTACCAAGGTTTCAGAAAAACCGGTTTTGGTCTTGTAGCAAACATATTTATATGAATACTTATCTTTCTATGAGTTTTACCTGAACTGTTGCTTTTCTTGTCAACCATAGTAAGCTGTGCTTTTGGTCGCTATAAACTATGTACTCCACATCCACTGACCAACAGTGACGAAAAGGTCAAATCCAAATCGATTAAAACAATGGTTTCTAGCATTGGTTAAACCATCATTTACCTGTATTGGAATTGAGCTACAGCGTTGCTTGGAGAAGAAATGAGAAAACAAAGTAAATACCAGTTTGAGAAAGAGATGGTTCAAGTATTCCTCATACAGAGAGAGGTTCTATCACATTTTTCAGATTAAGATATTGCCTTAGAGTTCAACAACAGACTTTTGCAATGCATGTATGGAACAATGGCTCTCCTCTGTTAAAATGTGGATGTAGAAAAATAGGCATTTGAAACTTCAAATTTTAAAACAATGCAAATTTCCTCCAATTAATATATATATATATATATATATTTGTAAAATTTAGTATAAGGCTAACTGCTAAGGAGTGGCAGAGAAAGACATTGAAACCATTAAATTGACTAGGCTCATTTATCCACACTAGCAAAAGATGCCCGCGCTGACAGGAGGCAAACAACTAATGGAAATTATAGTAGAAAAATTGTAAAGTGATATTGAAAGAAAAGGATCTAAACTGAATTGCATAAATTGTCAAATTATGTTAAGCAAAACAAAATGGAGTCGCCTATACTGTCCAAATCCATTTTAGAATCTCTTTGTCAAATCAAAATAGAAAAGTGTGGAAAAAAGAGATACTAGTAACCAACATAAATTGCGGCATTGACAACATAACAGTCATCATTTTTATCACCCATTGCTTCTAAACAAACGCCGCTTGAACATATTAATCCACCATCTACAACCTCCACACTCACAATCTGACCACTGCAAACAAACATAAATGAACAATTAAGTTACAGAAAGTGTGGGGTTAATCCTAATTTTAATTATTATAGAAATTAATAACAATACAATAGGCCCAGTAAGTCAGTATTTAGAACTAGATACATCAATCATCCCAAATGACCTCCATTTGTGTTCCCAATCCCATAACATCGATTGGATATCAAGATAAAGAGGAAAACACAATAACCACGGAACTAGGGGGGCTGCAGGGGACATGGCCCCAAAAATTATAGAAAACCCCTTGAGGTTTTCAAGAAGTTTGTGATTTTTTTCGTATGCCCCAAAGTTCGAAGAAAAAAAAAAAAAAAACCATGCAATTTTTTATATGTGGCCTCCCAAAATTTTATTTCTACAGTGGCCCCTAAGGAAGAATTCCTGGGTTTGCCCCTAACGAGAAAAACAACAAGAAAATTTTTCATATAAAACTTGATATCATTGAGAGATTGGTTGTGCTGTTTGTGTCCCCTACAGATCAGGCAACGCAATTTAAAAAGGCCCCTTGGGCGACCCTTTTGGTGCTGGTTTAGATTTGGTACACAAAACTTCATACCGGCCCTTCGCCCATAAAACTTCATATTAGACTAGCTGATTGGGCCATACAAAGTTATAACAACCCCTCTCAATCGCTCCCACTACTTCAATTTTAGATAAAAAAATAATATCCGCATTAGTTATCATCTCATATCTGCTCGATTCAAGCACATTCGGCACTTGTGCACCATCCCAATGTTGGTATAAGAGCATACCTATCCTCACACCACTAGAAAAAAAAAAAATCTATTAGCCTTTTCGCATTTGCTCATTTACAAATAAATGCCAAAGACTCCTATTTATTAATTTGATGCTAAAAAAATTGAACGTCTTAGATTTATCACACGTCTTTCATTCAATGGATGGGAACCTTCTAGACCTTTCTCAAGAAACTTCTATGCTATTTCTAAGACTTATCCACAAATCTCTAGAATAATCCACAAAAGTTTTACATATTTCCAAATGCACCCTAGATAATTCTACCCAATTCAATAATTCCAAATCACCCTAGAGCTTCAAGATTATTTTGCAACCTTCAACATCTCCATTGACCAGCCGGTATCCTTTCATCCATCCTATCTCATGCGCGTCCCATCACTTGGATGGTCATGATGCATCTAACTCTAAAAAGCCTTACCCTGCCATTGTGTTTCATAGTGTTGTTTATGCGCACCTCAAGCTTTAACAAATACCAAGTCCACATTTTCCATGCACACCCATCGAGTTGATGGTGCATTTATTTGGCACCTGGTGAAGCATAACATAGGAGGGAAAATGACGTTGGTGTTTTTTTATTTTTATTTTTTATAGTCTTTCAACTCCTACCTATAAATAGATAACTCTACACATATTTATTGGAATATTGTAGATTGATTGGAACTCTTATATTTTATTTTCTAATAAGATTTCTCAAAGAAAATTTTAGTCCTTAGGGTATGTGTCACAACCCGAACCCGATTAGAGACTAAACCGGATCCGAGGTGTGAAAATTAGGGCTAATTAAAAATTTTATAGCCCTGTTGGCCCGAAGATTGAAGTCCGCTGTAAGGATTGTGTGGTTAAACCTCATTAATTATAATAACTTGCGGAACTTAACCTGTAATCACATTCAATAATCCGGTAGAGATATCAAAGCAAGTATGCATTTCATCACCAATATATATTTAAGTTTCAAAGGTAAAAGACATAAAGTTTATATACACATCACGACCATCCCAAAAACCTAGGTCCTGAAACAGAAGATATACAGGATATAACCAAGAATTCCAAAATACCCAAAACCCAAAAGATAAAATCTAGATGGCACGATGTATTCTGAGAGAATGTTGGTCTGGATTCTGACTGCTCTTTGGATGAATTCGGTCAACTGAAGGTTGACTAAGGGCTGACTGAAATTACCCAGTTCTCCTTTTGAAAGGGGACTTCTAACCTAGGTTTGGACCATAGGTGTGGGACCCCACGATCCTACCCTTGCATGACCAACTTTGGAAAACGAAAATGGAGCACGATTGGCTTGGTGTGCTTCGTCGGTTGTTCGGGGTCATAACGGTATGTTTGTGATTACCATAGACAAGTGGTTTCAAATAACCAGGAATTTGTCATCTTGACTTGTACTAGGAAGCTAACATAATGATCTGGAATTAAAGACTTATAGCTACACAAAAGCACTTTGATCAGAAGATCGGCATGTAATTTATCTTCTGTGTACCAGTAGAGATTATTCTGACATTTCCAATAAATGCCTGAACAATGAAAAATGAGTGTTGTAATTAATAAGGAGTGGACATAAAAGCATACATTTTGTGTGGGCTCTGTGACTGTAACCACATCAAGAACAATAGAGACATTCAAGATGAAAAAAAACTTAGAATACTTACTAAGGAAAGACAGATTTCACCCTCTCAATATCCAAATACTGCTGGGTAGGTCGAGGTACACCAAGCTTTATCTGAAGCTTCATCTGCTCCGAACTAACACCAGGTATTGACCCTGCATCAATTTAACTTTGAATTCCCTCAAAAATCATTTCATCAATAAAATACAGAATATAAACACCAACTCTCACCTTAATTACCAATCCCAAACAAACCCAACAATCAAGTAACATCGATTCAACCATTCAGAAAAAAAGGAGCAAAAGAAGCTTCAAAAACCAATCAAACAACACTTCATCTACATCGGAAAGGAACAACACCCCTTCATCGAGCAAACTCAACAAAATTGTAAATCCCAACATCAACAATCCCATTTCCCGCGGCATTCCCCAAAACCCAATCATCAAAAAATTCAATCGGATTCAAAGTTCCAAACTACTCAACCCAAAGTTCCTCAAACCTCTTCGGAAATCCAATAAGCAAATTAACTAAACTCAAAATCCCAAATTCAGTACCCCTTTTCTATCGAACCCAATCGCCCAAAACTCATCCCGCAGAATTGATCAAACTCAAATCCACATGAAATCACCCCACAAACCCAAATTCCTAGACGCATACCTCTTCGGAAAGCCGGAATCGAGTTGGAAGAAATCGCATCCTTGCATGCCCGCATTGCTGCGACCGTAATATCTTGTCTGTTAGAGAGAGAAAGCAATCAAAGATGAAGTCTTTTTAGAGAATTTTGTTTTCTGCAGAATTGCAAGGAAAAAGGAAGGAAATGAAGGAAAGAGGACTTGCCCATGTTGATCGTAGCCGACGCCCATCTCCACGAACAGAAGATTCATTGCAGCAGCTTCTGTTGTTTCTGCTCTCTCCATTGCAGCGGAAGCGGAGGAAATTATGCGAGCTGGTGATGAAAAGAGTCGAGAAGAAGATGGCAGCGGTATATAGCGAGATGTGTATGATAAAAACTGCTTCTTGCTAAGATTCCGGCATTTATAAGCAGGAAATGGTGAGCTAAGATTAGAGCACGCCATCTTCTGCAGCTCTTGCAAGCGCTCTGTTTTTCACTTTCTATAGAGCACTGATTTTGGGTCATGGGCATGGCTCGTGGCTCGATCCAAATGGGTCTGGTTATGTAGATAATTAGGTAAATGTAAGCTCATTTACATCCTTCCTCAGAGGACCGGTGGGTCATGGGTCAAGAGATTCAAATAATGGGGTAATGTTGAACCCATTTCTCTCCTTCCTTCCAAAGTATACTGCAGAGAGATGCCAGTCATAGGGAAGAAAGTGTGCTCCCCAAAAATGAGAGGCCCAGCAATAGCAATACTAGCCTAGTTTCGTGGGGAAGAAGAACCAAAGATTAGACTCTGGGCAATTAAGTGAGAAAGTAGCAGCCAACCAACCGGGCAATCCCTTGTTATGACACACGCTATGACAGCGGGCTCAATTTTGAGATAACAATCACAAGTACATGTTAAGATTCCTGGGGAGTGCTGATTGTATTTTTTAAAAGAAAAGCCATGACCAAGTAGTGTGAATCAAGCTTTTAGCTGAATTTTGGCTGAGGCCTTGGTACGAGAAGTTAAATGACCGGGCCTCATAATTTGCATGAAGGCCCAATTAGATACCCCTTTTTTTGGGAATGGGACTGGGCTGGATTTGACTGTTACTCAATTGGATGGATCAAGCTCTAATATAACATAACCCGCCTGGCTGATCCAGAAGTCTTACATTTGATCATTATGTCTTAGTAGCAAGCTACACATGTTGAAATGGACTAATGGGAAACCGAAACGAGTGATCCGAGTGATTTGATGATACAATCACACAACGTATAAATTGCACAAAATAGCGCCTCACAATCTAGCAGATTGAATGATCACCGCAGTAAAAACATTGATCACTCAAAATGGGCCAAGATCATGCAAGTTAAAATAAAATAAAATACCTGAAATCTTGATGGTTTGATGATGATATGGTCATAGATGAGACTGATAACGATGTGCTTAATTGACGGATGTTGGCTAATTAGATTGCATGAAGACATCGTCGAGATTGATTTCTTCAAAACACCGTATATTCTTAACCTTCTTAGAAACACCATCTATAGACAAGAGGCCAAGGCATGTAATATGTTGAAGGACACCAGCTAGAGAGAAGTGGACACCCCTTCAAGGTCATAAACATGAGGTACTTACACTTTCATTAACTCCTTTTTTTTTTTTCTTTTTCTTTCTGGTATAACAGAATTGAGTGTTGGAACAACTTGATTTAACCATTCAGCCTGTTATTCTTTCTTCTTTCTTTTTTTTTTTCTTCTTCTTGACACCCATTTTGGCTGGACTATTCCGGGGGGGGGGGGGGGGTTTTGTGTGTTGTTTAAGGTAAATTCCCCACAGTATGGTAGCGCAGTTTCAAACCATAAACCTCCAGAAGCTATTTTTATGAGGTTCTTCAAGAATTCAATGAAGCTAATCGCATTGTAGCCTTGTGCCCTTATTGGTCATACTTGATTTATTAGTAGAGCTCTGCTAACTCACCTCAGGGCTCAGATTGATGAAATAAGGAAAAGATGAAAATGACGCCAACGAGATGGAACCAACTCCTATTGGAGTGGAATAAGGTTTAATCATTCACTTTCATGCACCCTTGATTCTAAGGATGCTGCGATTATCCAAGAATTGGAATTATTTCCATTTTTTTTTTATATGATTGATCCCAACCAGTAGGGTGGCAAATGTAAATTTTTTTCACTGTTTAGCTAAATATGATGGTGGTTGTTATACAACCCCATACAGAGAGAGATGATAAATGATTTAATGAAATGGACGCTACATTTTTGCTGAGGTTATTGACTTGTTGATCTTTACAGACGGCCACGCAGTTGAAGCCGTTGGCTTTGCAAGGTTAGCAAGATGTAGACCTGCAAAAACAGTTTCACAGCTCCTAGAATCTGGCATGTAATCAAGTCCTCATCCAGGTTTCACTGCATATGGAATGAACGAGCTTTGTTCTTCAGCTCCTGGAATGCCCGCATCGTCTCCATGTCAAAACCTCCGGCAAACTGGCAAGAATCAGAAAGAACCCAAAATAAAGTTAAGACTTGGGAAAAAGGAAACAGATTTTTTCGTTCTCTTCGTTAGTTAAGTTAGAGTACTTATATTATTAACCCAAGCATATTTGAGGAAGGGTCAATTCAAGGTATCAAAATCTGGGATGTCAATTAGGAAAGCAGCCATCAATCAACTCATACAATCTACTCATCGGCCCATGTTCCTAACCAGTTGAGCTACAGTTCAGAGACGAACGTTCTTTGTTATCTGAGTTGGTGTAATTAGTTCGAAAAAGTCAATGCATCTGCCCCACCACATACACGTAGGGTTGTGGATTAGTCATCTACATCATACATATGCATAGCTAGCTAGAAGATGATTGCAAGCCATCAACTAACTTTTATCCTGACCATCTATTCCTTTTGAAACCACACCATGGAAAGGAACTGTTTTTTCAAATGCATCTCCTATCAGACGATGACCTAGATGACCTTAGTCATTCTAATGCAATGCAAAAATTTACAACTGATATGTATATATTGAGGATCCAACACAACAGAGGATCTAACCCAACAGCTAGGATCCACAAATAGAGAGAGATTTTTGGCAGAGAATTTTCTCTTACAGGCCATTGCATGCAAACATCCGGGTGGGTGCCTTTGATTCCTCTAGGTCCCAGTTTTTTTACCGGCCCTACCCCTCCCATGGTGGATTGGGATGTTAGCATGCGGACATTCCCACAAGAGAAAATTTTGTGATTTTTCATTATCACATTCTCACTCCACCATGGAAACATGAAGGATTTCAAAAGAAAATAGATGGCACCTGCATTTACGAATTAAAACTTGTTGGACCAAGGAAGTGCTTGATCAAACGTTGTATTATACATATATCCTAAAAAGGAAATTACCTGATGCACCCGGAAGGCGAACCTCACGCCTTGGAGCATCAGCTCCTCTTCTTCAGGACCCCCAACTGCTTCTAGCTCAGCAGAAACTCTCTTTAAGTACTTCATTGCCAATTTCATTGATGCCAGCTTGGTCTGCAAGATAGGTGGGCTTAGGTCCTTAACATTTTCTATTTTGTAAATATAAGGAATTATCTGAGGGAGAACTGAAATGAATGAACTTTTATGCCAATCCAACCCCCAACAAGCTTAATCAACATCAATCTATGATTTGAAAAATAGGGACACTCACAAGAGTCCAATGATACAGCCACTTTTCATCAGGTTTAATTTCAGCTGGTCATTTATGATGCCCATTTACAGATAATCATAAAGAAACAATTGCAGAGATTGAGGATGCGACTAAACAATTTTTGAGATCTTTTATATGGTTACAGATGCCAAGCAATCTTTTAGAAAAGCAATGAAGTTATTACTACTTACATTCCTTCCTAATATTATTATGTTGAAAAGTAAGAAAACTAATTAAACATAATAAAATAATGGACTTAGTATAGTAAGACTTGCTAGAACTGTACACTAAGAGCATTCATGCAGTATTAAGTACCAGTTCGAGTACCATATCCTGTAAATATGGGCACGCTAGGCATATGCAAGTATCCAGGTATCATGGCTGGTCCTCCAAAAGATCACACCACTCAAAATTACATTGACCACTCAAAATATCTCTGTAACACAGCTGGCCACCCAATGCATCATCCCCCATCCCCCCAAAAGTTACATTGATGACACTAAAAAAATCCTGACTCCCCCTCTCCAAGGGGTTTCACTAATCCAAAGAAACACCAACCTGATGGTCCTAAGTGTTCTCAGTTGCGCCAGCAACTGATTGGTTAAAAAACCTGCCAAACAGTTCTTTAGCTTAAGCAAACCAAAAACAAGTTGCAACAACATGTTCCATTGATGCAGGCATTCAGTTTCATAAAGCAGATTGCACTTTGAAAGTCATGAATCCCAAACATCCCAGAAGTGGCAGGATATGGTTTGCTAAGCAGATTAAAATAATAATAAAAAAAAAACCAATAAACCATCGTGCCAGTAATTCAGCCATGTAAGATGTTAGAGAGAAAAAAAAAAAACACATAACCTTTTGAATATACACAAACACAAGATTAATGCATGACATTCAATAAAATAGGGGCTAAAGTAGGGGCCATTCAGCAACGCCTTCAGGGCAATCCATGTCCAACATAGGGGACATTTACATCAACATCTCTACAGCACCAACCAATAACGGCATGCAGAATTGATCAGTCATCAGACCATACACTTGTGAGTCTCTCTGGGAAAAGATACCATGCTATGAACCTATATATCCTACTGCAAATACTACACTGATTAGATCAATTAAGTTGTATTGCAGTTGGAAATTATGCCCAATGTTTCATGCACATAGACCTACAAGATGAAAGGTCTGCACCCAGGAGGGACCACTGCTACAAAGTACAACCTGCTGTCTATAGCTTTGGTGGCACAAACCCAAAAGCTAAAAACAGAACATGAACATAAAATACACAATACCCTATAGTTAAAATTCAGCATCACAAGATATGAAACTAAACCATAGCATCAGGACCAGGGTTCTACAGCCTGCATTGTCTAGTTTTGTGGCACAAACCCTCCAGTTAAAACAGAATAGAAAACTAAATGCAACACCCAGATTTAACTAACCTCTAGCACCAATAATAGAAAATTTTCCGGTCATATAATGGCAATTAGGGCGATGATGTTTGATGATATTTTTCAGGAGTGTTAATTCTAACACCTAAGCAAACAGGAAAAAAAACAGGCCAGTTTCAGCCATTCATAGGGTTGTACACCTGCAACGTCAAGTTCACTTTAAGCTTAATGTTGGCTGTGCATATTAGCCCAAGGATAGGACCCAGCTAAAACGTTATTGATTGTCTGTTAAACAGGTAGTGCCCAAATAGATGTCAGGGGACCTAATATTTTGCCAACTGGATGGACTTTTGCTAGAAAACTAGGCCTGATAACTAGCTGGTCTGGGCTTGGAGAGGCCTTGGTACAATCCGGCCACAAAACTAAAACCAAATTTCCCATTGAGATAAAGAGAAGATTATAAAACAGAACATACCTGGCTAACAAACCCCGTCTCCAGCATCCATTCCCATGGCATTTGAAACCCTTTATATCGCTTTGTCATGGCTTCTCTCATTCGGGAGAGGTTGTATACACCATGCTCTAACCTAAAATATAACATCAAAATGCAATAATAATCATTCACTTGTAAAAATAAGTATAACATTCAAAATATCCAAAAAATTACTGCTGAAGATGAGGACTGACTTTTCCAGCAAGGCTTGCATTTTCTTTAGGGCAGGACCACATGGCTGGCGAATGTCATCATGGAAGGAAGAGACTTCAGATTCAAGCTTCTTCAGATCAGAATATCCAAATGCTGCTTCTCGCAGCGCGTCAGCCTTGCTCTCGGGCCAGTCAAAGTGCTTGAGCACTGCTCGCTCATCCACCTGCATATAGAAGAGCAGCCATTTTGTAGAATATGAAAGAATAATTCAGAGTTTTCACATTTCCTTGTGGGTGGTCAAAACATACAAGGAAGGAGAGCTCTTCATCCAGCCACTTGACAAAGGCCACCACATCTTCTATGTTGGTAAATGCTGCATCTTGCACTTCTTTTATGAGGAAGCGAATAAAATCTCCCTGTTTTTCCACATCAGTTTTAATCTGTGGAATTCAACCAAATGAAGATGCGTGAGGAGAAATTCATCAGAAAAATGAAGTTATAGAATACCACTGCTTTTCTTATAAAATGACATAGTTATGAGTTTAGATCTCTTAGATAATCAGACTGTTGATCTTGAATAGTGTTTTAAAATAGACTGAAGGCGAACCGGAGTGCATGGTTCGGTCCAAACTGGGTCAACCATCCAGTTTAACATGGTCCAACAATAGGCTTTTAGTGTCTTTGACCAGCTTTTACAGGGTTGACCAGCTTGTACCGTTTTTTTAAAACCAATGTGCGGGTTGGATATAACCTGACTGGAGAAAGTCCCAATTCTGGTTCATGAATGATAAAAAGAAAAAAGTAACAGAAAATATTCGTAATTTGGACTTCAAAAAATAAATTTCTGCAATTGCAAAATGTTAATTACTTACACGTTGAAAGTGAAGGTATTTGCATTCAAATTCAAGATGCTCAGAATCCATTGCTCAACTGATTAAACCTTAGAATATATGATCTATAAGTTCAATCCTCTCTCTCTCTCTCTCTAACTATATATATAAATATATTATATACCCCCAACCCATATGGGCTTACTACAATGAGACATCAGATAATCTCATCAACATTATTTTTTATTTATTTATTTTTTAATTTATTTTTTTTGCAAAAGTGAGTGAAGATTGATAAGAAGGAAGGAAAAAAGAAAAAAGAGAAAAAAAAGAGCAACGTGAGCTTATCAAGTGAGATGGCCTCTGCACTGCACATAGAAGGAGCAATTTAAAATATTAAATCAATTGGTGGGGCCTACATTTTTAGTCTGAACCACTAAAATGAACTTTCCTTTATTATAGTAGTTTCATTATAGCATTTCACCACATTTCAAACCCATCTATGTGGTTGTTGTTACCAGCTGATAGAGAATACCGATAACGAAAATTGTGGTTGTTATCTATGTTTAGAATATTGTGTAATATATTAGGTTATTAATGAGAAGATAATCTCATTAATATTATGATTAGATTAGAGACGGGTTATCTCTCAATATTGTGATTAGTTTAAAAGTGAAACTAAATTGGGACTAAGATTCCTTATTTATCCCATTCTACTATATAAACAGGGTTGTAATTCTAAAAAAAAAGATTTAGATGTAATCTCTAAAGTTTTTCATGGTATGAGAGACATAGGTTGATTTGATCTTATGATGAGGCCAGCCATGGCACTACCTTCTTTTTCTTCCACAATGACAATCACACCATCTTCCTTCTCTCCTACCCCCATTTTTCATCTTCTGTTTTTCATATACTAGCATAGTTTCTTTTCTCTATCTAAATAGGAAGCAAACCTTCCCATATCCATCTACAATCCCCTCTCATCCACACATTCATGAAACCATGATCTTGTCATCTCTTTTATTTAGCTCTCTCAAATGTGAGTTTTCTTCAAGCCGAGTGATCCTACTTCATGTGTTTATGGAAGCGATCTAGACAAATCTAATCTAGTTGGCCATAAGATCCAAGAGACTCAAAATGAGCAAGATCTGATAGTGAGAGACTCCAAAAATATGCAGTGTCAACTAGTGAAGCACAATGGATGTTCCAATGGAGACATCATCCATTGATTTTAGTGGTTGTATTTAATCATTAATGTGAACAAGATTCCTTTCTTGAAAGGACCGGGCGATTGTGAGATAAAGATTAAGAAACAAGGGATTGTTACCTATATTTAGAATATTTTCTAATATATTAGGTTATTTATTGGAGGATAATTTCATTGATTTGTGATTAGTGTGATTATATTAGATCAAGATATAATATCTAAATGTTGTGATTAGATTAAATTGATATTGTCATGGGATCAAGATTCTTTATTTCTCTAATTGTACTATATAAATAGATCTTGGAATTGCCAATAAAAAGGTGATGCAAATCATCATCGTCACCACCACCACCATCATCATGGCCTTGTCCCAATTATGTTGGGGTGGGCACATGAATTGTGTTTCTCCATTCCAATCTATTCTACGCCAAATCCTAGGCTGAGTTGCACTTCTTCAGATCTAACTTTAATACTTCCATCCATGTCCTCTTCGGCCTACACATTTTCCTCGGTGGACAATAGTTTGCATAAAAAGGCTATTCCTCACCGTCGTGGTTGCGTGCCCATGTTGGACATGTCTAAACCATCTCAAATGAGTATCTCTTAATTTGCCACATATTGATGCTACCCACAAATGCTTCATCATGCATTCATTTCTAATTATCTCTTTCCTAGTTCTACCACACATTCATCTCAACGTTCTCATCCGTGCTATATTCATTTTGTGCATTTGTAATCAATTAAGTTCTTCACTAGCGATTTGATTGCATGTAAAATAGGTAATTCATTCATATATATATATATATATTAATCACATGCCTCAAACTTATATCAATGATCCCGAGTCACATCAATTTGATAGTGCGCCTTACTATGGTTGGAGTGAGATTTGGCCAAGATCTAGGCATAGGGAGAATCTTAATTGGCTTGTAGTATGTAGGTGGCTACATTGATTCATTCAAATGTTTGCCTAATGTTCCCATAATTGACATCAAGCACTACTAATTTGGTACAAGTTGTGATCAAAATACATAATCCACGGCGCTATGCTTTGTGAAGGACTTACTTTGGAGTTTGTCCTTTTCAACTATGTTCGGGCCAAAGCTAATTATTTTCTAGTGGTCAACTAGACTAAGAATCAGGTATGTCGAATAAGGAGTTTTTATGCCCCACACGGAGTGGCATTTTAGGTGTGTTAAGTAGTTGTTTGTGCAGTTTCCTATCACCAATTGGTTTTGGAATTACTATCCAGTAACTCTCTTATGGTATCAGAGACAGAGGTCTTGTTTGTGCGGGCAAATAATAAATTAGAATTAATATTCAAATTAAGTATTAATAAATTAAAAATACATGGATTGATTGAATCACAAACGTATTTGTAATCATCAAAATATATAATTAATTAAAAAGATGTTTTGATGTTCATATGTAGTGCCTCAACAATATGCAGGTATTTGATCTTAATCCGAACTTTTTTTAAGTATATGTAGTTAAATGTTCACTTATAGACCACACGGTCTACTTTATGATAAAATGACCTGAATTACCAAAATTTCCTTGAGTAATAATCAAGTCAAATCTTAAGGTGTGCCCACCTAAATTACATAATCATTGTGGGATCACATACATAGTGAAATGATACTGGGCTCTCTTAAACAAAAAGTCTACTTGGACAAACTTTTTGGACAGAATTTTGGACAAACCCTATGATATGGCTTGAATATCCCCTATGATATTCAAGCCATACCATAGGGTTTGTCCAAAATTCTGTCCAAAAAGTTTGTCCAAGTAGCACTACTCCTCTTAAATGATAGTGGCCCACATCTTCATCATCATCATCTAAGCCTCGTACCAACTATGTTAAGGTCGGCTACATGAATTCTGTTTCTCCATTCTGATCTATCGTAAGTCAAATCCTCATACCCACATGATACTCATTAGATTCAATGTCCACCTATGAGACCCAGTGGTAAAATACATGAATGGTGGGTTCTACAAGAGGGTGGACGGGTTGGACGTGATGGGTCTCATGTATAAGGATGGATTAGATAAGTGGGTTTCTTATGGTAGATCCCATATTCATTCAGTGGGCCACTGACATTCAAGTTGAGATTGTGATTAATAACTCTTCTTACTGATTTGGCTTAAGGAGAAGAAAAAGTTTGTTTTTTTCCCCCAACAACAAGAAATACCAGTTTTAAGGCATACGAATCTCACCATGTGTACTAAGTCTTGAGAAGACGTGATTGGTCGTGGGCCCCACCAACAAATATTGAGTTCTAACCAAAGATGATGTTTCATTGAGAGTGACTTGTAATATCATATTTGACAAAAATGAATCACAACAGTCACCCACACTTAGGTGTACGAGTTGATGAGTTTGTAGGTCGCTCTAGAGATTATGTGGTACACCACATACTTAGATTTCGACCATCAATTTAATAGATGACCCAATCAAATATCAAACCATCGAATTTCACTCGAATGGAATTGATGGTCATCACTTATAAACCAATTGATGACCCTTCCTCCACCCTCCAAGAAAATATTTCTAATTTTCTGTGTGTGTGTCTCCCTCTCTTGAGAAATGCAATTAACTACCATTCTCATCAAATCACATATTTGCATTCCTATTTAAGTGGTCATACAATTAAGACAAACTAACTCTGTAAATTAGAAGTAATCAGGTCGTATCTTCAAACTGTAGAAACTTCAAGGATTATACTTTCATCAATCAACCGTCCTAAGTACATGACTTGGAAAAGGCAAGTGTTTGATCAGATAAATCAAGAGATAGGGGTACGGCGAAACATCTTTTTCCTAAGGACTACATTGTCAAGTGACGATTGGTTGAGGGGAGTTCCATCATTTAGTTGGGTACAAATAAGCCAGTTAAAGATGACTAGGCAGAGTACTAAGAATCCAATGGGGAACGTAAATGGGGACTTCAAGAAATAGTGAATGGTCTTATCAATACACAAATGTATAAATCCCCAAGAATTTCCATTGTTCCTATATTCATCACCATAGGAATCGGGTTCAGGCATTCCCCAAACCTTCTCATCAATGGACTCCCGATGTATACAAAGGAGTCCGGTTTGTTCTACAAATTCCTACCTCTATATCTATCTGAGATGCTTGGATTTTCCAAAACTCCATGGACATGCAGCAGATAAATAAATGTTGTCCCCGCTGACACACTATGGATATGAGAGGGACGAGGATTTTACACATAAAAGTGAAGCTTCATAAACGACATGATATATTGTTATTTTGAAGTTTCCATGTTCATTGGTAATGATTAGATAAAGTAGGAAACTCCAAAATTAGTCCAAACCTATTTCATTCTAATTCTAATTTAAATTCTGACGTGAACTTGAATATATCTTCACATATCTAATAGCTTCCCATAGTGGCATCATCTTTTTTGAAAGGATCATACATCACACCACATGTTTGTTTGATCCTTTCCCTTCATGTTCAGATGATGTCTTGTCAAAACATCCATCATGCTTTGGTGGTGGTCACCGCATGTCTGTAGAGTCCATCACTATCACATCCTGCACCGCATGTCTATAGAGTCCATCACTATCACATCCTGCTCTTTTGAGTTTGTTAGATGGATGGACCACTCGATTAGATCTATCATGATCCATTCTAAAAGCATATGAAATACGATCGTACAACTTAACAAAAATGACGAGATCATGAGAATTGGATGAATGCGCGGAGAAGAAAGAATGAGAAAGGAAAAAGAGTTGGGACCATGACCCGGCAGATCGTAGGATTGCCTCCATCTATGGCTTTCACGCTGTGTTGAAACTTTAACGACCACATTTTCATAAATCGATGGTATACATTTTCGCTAACACAAACATCAATTTATAGAGTAGTGATCAAATATTGTAGGGAAATAAATCTAATCCAAACTCTAATTCAAATCAAAATTTAAATTTGTTTTAATTCTAATTTAAGCATATATATATAGGGGGATATATATGGTGAGGGATGGATGCACATGAATATTTTCAATATATATAAAAATTCAGGTAGGAACTGTTCTCACATATTATGTGAGAACTTTTTTGTGGGGCCCAATTGTGGAGCCCATTTGGGGATGGGACCAGGAGGGATGGAAAGACCTATGTGAGACCACCCCAAATATCAAGTTTGACCCGAAACCCATGCCCCTAACCCCTTCATCCATAGCCCACAAGTTTAATGGCTTCATATTCAACAAAATACTCAACCCTCGATCCAACGGTTCAACCCATTCGGATGTGTGCCACTTCTTGGGATTAGTGACTATCAGGGGGTTCCCTATTGGTTGCTAGGTTTGGATGGGTTGCAAGTTGAACCCCGCAAAAAAGTTTTCATGCGTCGACAATGGTGTGAATAAAAACCCAGACATTTCCTAACGCACACCTGTGCGTCGCCAGTAGGCAAGATAATTGCCAACGCATTATTGCGTCGCCATTAGAAAAACACGCGTTGGCAAAACTTTCCCTCTCTTTTGGGGTTTTTTTTGTTGGCGCCAATGTAGTTTCCATAGCTTTTGCCAACGCAGTCTTACTTGCGTCGGTAAAAGTAGCATTTTCTGTGACTTTTGCCAACGCACTCCAAATATGCGTTGGAAATAAGACTTTTGGCAACGCAAATTTTCACCGCGTCAGCAAATAGTGTCGGGAGAGGTGCAGTTTGTTGTAGTGCTCTTGCCAAAGTATCCATCATGCTCATCAACACATGTCCATCATCACTAACGCATCCCGCTCTTTTGAGTTTGTTAGAGCCAATGACCCTCTATTGGATCTATCATGATCCATTCCACATGCAACTTAACAAAAATGACAAGGTGAGGCTTGGATCAGTTGGATGAATATATATGGATGAGAGAGAAAGAAAAAAGTAGTAAAATTATTGCAAAGTCTAAAAGAGGCAGGACCATGACTATCCTGATTGTAGGCTTGCTTCACTCCATACCTTTCATACCATGTAGAAACTTTTAAGGACTGCATTTTCATATGTCATCACTAACAAAAACATCAACTTATAGAGAAGAGATTAGATGAAGTAGGAGACTTAAATCTAATCCAAGTGCTAATTCAAACCTATTCAAATCATAATTCATACTTATTTAATTCTAATTTAAACTTAATAATATCTTAACACAACTAATATCTACTTGCAATCTCATCGTCCTTTCCCAAAAGGATCATGCGATCGGTCACATTAAATACAAATCCTCGATCTCAGATGATATCTGCCCTAGTGAATTCGCATAAGCTGGTGGCCCACTATCAGATCTAGCATGATCTATTCCAAAAGCATATAATTAGGATCACGCTTCAATGAATATGCGGATGAGAGACTAAAAGAAAAGAATTATGATCATCGTACAAGTGAAAAGAGGTAGGACCATAACCTGCTACATTTTCATAGATCTAACTGTACACATTTTCATTAACACAAACATCAATTCATAGAGTAAAGTAGGAAACTAAATCTAATGCAAACTCAATTTCATACCTATCTAAAACTTAATTTAAACATTATTTAAATTCAAATTTAAACTTAAAAGACGTCTTAACAAATCTCATGCAAATCACACCTTACAATCTAACAGGAATTAGCAGATCTTCATTACATTATTAATTTCAAAAACAAATACTTGAAACCTGACTGCTTTTATGACTCCACCCATTAGATTGCAAGTTTGAAGGACCAACTGATATCTCAGCTCTCTGTCCCAACTCCCAACTCATACAAATCCTAGATAGTTAAAATCACAGTCTTTACTCCTACCATTTACCCTCATGCAATAGTAACATTTATTTGAGTTAACTACATAATTCCCAAATTTACCATGAACCCTTCTGTTATAATTCATATCCAGAACTAAACCACTCCAGAGGATTCAAAGAAAGCATGCTGACAATGTACCATTCTTACTTACAGCGAGTAGGTGAGCCGAGCGGTTCTCAATTTCTCCGATCATGTCGCGCGCATTCACGACCACCGGAGCATCTGAAACACTAGCACTGGACTCTCTCTTAGAGTCCCTCCGCATCAGAGAATGGTAAAGCTCCACCACCTCCGGCACTCGCCTTACCTTCGCGACAGTAGCTTTCGACGCCCTTGCAGGCGGAGGAGGTGGCGGAGGAGGCGGCATGGGTCCTCCTGCTTTCTTTCCAGGTGCCGCCGGCGGAATCGGAGGTGGATTCGGCGGCATTCCCGAAGAAGAGGAAGATGAAGAAGAAGATGACGACGACGATGATGATGACGAGGAGGAGGAAGAGGGTTTTGGAGGGGGTTTAGGAACCCTAGGAGCTCGAGACTTCACATAAGAGAAGGAGAAGTCCCTAATCTCTCCATTGCAGCGAGATTCCTGCAACGGCTCAGTTCCAGCTTCTTTTTCCTTCGATTCTGCAATGTCGACCTTCTGATTCTCCTTATTCTCACCAATGTCGATCGATTTCGTCCCCTTCCTCATGCTCTTCCCCAAATTCCACCTCCCAGACCCGTCAAACCTCTGCGACGACGAGCCGTCGTCAGCCTCCGCCAACTCCCTATAAAACCTCTTCGACACCTCCCCCTTCCGCTCCGCAAGCGCTCTCCTCAGCTCCAAAATCGACTTCTCCATCTCCTTCATCTTCTCCTCTCTCTCCATCCCTTCTCTTCGAAGCTTCTCCATCTCACGCCTCAGCATTTCGTTCTCAGCTTCCAAGCTCTCAATCCTCTGCTTCTGCATCTCGATCACAGCATTCTTGGAGGAGATCTCCTGCTCCAGAAAGGGGACGATGGCGGCAGTCTCTTTGAGGAGCTTGTACTCGAGGAGCTCGATCTGGAGGCGGGACTCCCTCTCCCGGAGCTCTTCCACGAGGCGGAGGAGCTCGGCCACGTCCGGCGGCCGCGGTTGGACTTGGGTGGATCGGGGGACGTAGACACCGAAGGAGCGGGAGAAGATGGTCTTAGTAGGAGCAGCAGCTGCGGTGGCTGAAGATTTTCGGAAGCTGGGAGAGGAGGTGGAGCTCTTTGGAGTTGATGATCTGGGCGTTGATGGGCTTTTCTGGAATCCCATCGCCGCCTTTACCATTCCTGTAACCATTTTTTCTTCTGAAAAAGATGTGAGAAGTTAGAGCTCTGTTTTCTTTTCCTATGTAATTGTTGTTTGTATTGTTTTGTTGTGTTTCTGATCTAGTATAGTGGGAGGAAAGTTAGTTGGAAAGCCATTGGAAATGCTATGCAGTTGAAGAGGGTGGAAGTTGGAATTGGTTCAGTTCAAGTTCAGCTGGAGGAATGGAAATGGAAGGGAAGAGAGAGGAAGACACAGAAAACGAGGAACGGTCATCTCCAGGTTATTTCAGTTTGAAATAAGGCAAAGGTTAAAGACAAATAAAATGGGTCCGTTTCAATGTACTCACTGAGCAGGAGTCCGTGGATTCGATTTGGCTCGCATTTATTAAGAGATGCATGAACCATGGAACATGAATCATGAACCCGAAAGGGGAACCTATGTATTCAAAATTTCAAAATAAATTTAAAGGTGTAATTAATTTTATTTTAGAGACCATCTATCAAAAATTTGAACCATTCACAATGAGTCTGAATGCGGTCAAAATTTTCTCTTATGGAAGTCACTATATTAGAAAATCTAATATATATATATATAAGTGAGATTTCAAAAAAAAAAATTATGTTCTTCTTTATGGTGTATTAATTTCATGTTCAATTTTAAAGAGGGACTAATTTATGATGAAATAAATTTGGTTACATCCTAAATAAGAAGAAGGTATTCAGCTTGAAATAAGATAATATCTAATGAAAAAAATTTTTATATGAAGTTAGCACCAGTCAAGAGACTCGTTTGGTTTGCATTTAAGAGGTGCATGAACGAGAGAAGTGAAACTCAATGGGGAGCCCATCTATTCAAAATTTAAACTGCTGAAAATGATTTGGTTACATCCTAAATAAGAAGAAG
This sequence comes from Camphora micrantha, assembly GCA_003546025.1. NCBI lineage: Eukaryota > Viridiplantae > Streptophyta > Magnoliopsida > Laurales > Lauraceae > Camphora > Camphora micrantha. The sequence continues at coordinate 39,023,761 of QPKB01000007.1, forward strand.
GTATTCAGTTTGAAATAAGATAATTTCTAATGATAACAAAAGTGAAGTTGGAATAAGTGTTGGTTCATTTCAATGGGTGTGTTTGAGTGACCAGCTGCTGAGGAGAGGAGGCCGTTGTTAACAATGAAGAGACTTGTTTGGCTTGAATTTAATAGATGCATGAACGAGAAAGGTGAAATTCAATGGGGTGCCCATTTATTTAAAATTCAAACCGCTCAAAATGATTTTAGAGTCTAGATTCACTTAGGCTTGCATTTAATAGATGCATGAATGCAGAAAGTGAAATTCTATTTAGAGTCCATCTATTCAAAATTTAAACAGGTCAAAATGAATTTTGACATGGCCAAAATTCTCTTATATATATAGAAAATATAAATTAAATTTTGAAAAAAAATTGTGTTTTAATTTATTGATTATTAATCACATGTTCAACCTTACTATAATACCAATTTCTGATGAAATAGAGCTTGGGCCACATCTTTTCTTTTCTTTTTTTTCTTTTAAAAAGATGGTGTTCATTTTTGAGTGATTTATGTTTTTAATCGGTGGGTTCCTTTATAGAGTTGCAACTCAGTCACACATCTAATAAGTGAGAGAGCCTTGAACGATCCATGTCTTGGCAGTTGGCACACCCTCTGCCCCATGTGGCTGGCACCTGACGCAGTATCCCATCCTTGTGGGTAGGACCAGTGATGATACATAGGAATGAGTTATTTGGCTGGCAGGCAGATAAACTGGCAAGTTCTTCGTAATGGTCTCTACTGAGTTTTGTTCTTGGGTCTGGATCCTTGAACAAGAGAATTCAAGAGTCGGAGTGGATTCTATAAATTGAAAATTCGAGCATGTCAAAATGAATAAATGATTGTGTATGAATGTTCCTAAGTTTTACTGTAACACAAATTAGCTATTAGAGTAAAATTTAGAAACATCTCAAATACAATGAGGTTGTTCATTATGAACGGCTTGAATTTTCAATAGGTGGCCCTATTATGGAATTCTACTCCTTCAACTTAAGAAATTTTTGCGTCAAAGACTCAAAGGATCAGGACTCCTTATTATTGTTATTACCTAATATTATTTTATTTCCTTCAGATGGGGTCATGTTGAATTCGCTTGGAGTCTAGTTGGAATTGATCCAAACATTAGACACATTCTAACGTTAATGTCACTCGTTTGCATGATGAATAGCTATTAAGCGATTATTAGGATCTAAATGTAAGGGTAGTCATTTGTAGCAAGGTAGAAAATCGGATTTACGGAGAATCTTCTTTGTGTTTTGCAAGAAATTAAGTTGGACCCCACCCCCACCCCCACCCCCGGAACAGATCTTCTATGAAATGGTAAAAAAAGTCGGCTACTTTTTTCCACATAGATTTTACCGTGGCAATTTCATGTTTTTTTCTGAAAAAAAAAACGTGTACACAAACTTGCCCTGATCATTCGATCAAGCTTACAATAGTAGTGCATCATCATGCAAATATTCGCAACAAAATTGAAGATAATCCAAACTTTAATAAGTGTATTGATCCGGACGATTTTCTCTCATATCTAAAAATTGTTTCAGACTCGATTTATTCGGAATCCGATGCATCTGATACCCAGGTAATAAGATACTCACTGACAACTCTATCCGTACCCGTATCCATACCCATATCCCTACACAAATGAGCCGGATCTGTGTTCTGTCAGTTGCCACCTTCATGGACATTCCACTATCTTTTCTTTCAAATGTCTGTCATAACTTTTAATGATCAAAACATCTATTTAGTTAAGTAAACGCATATGTGCTGTGTGCACTAACAAATCAACAACAACGAAAATTGGATAGGAACCATAATGGTTTGAAATACCAACGTTCTTACATAGAAAATGAACGTTGGTTGACAACCATATGGACTTGAACATATCTATCCACCAAGAAAGACAGTTTCTGGGATCGACGAAACTTGGGAATGACTATGATAAAAGGGCTTAGAAAATTAAAAATCTGTCTCTATGATCATAAGCCGACTGCTTTCATCTGGCTAGTCAGTAGTCACCGAGTGTTTTTGGAAGGATTAAGATTGGCAGGGCATGTAATGTAAGCCCTGGTAATTAACCATGTGCGAGTCATTCACTCATGTCAAGTAATGTAAGACCCACTCCCCACATGGCACATTGGTATTGCCATCAGAGATTCGGACCCAGTAATAAATACCTAGAATGGGAGTGGTAGTTTTCTAGGCTGGGAGGAGAAATGGCAGATCATTCTCACTACATCTGTCATACATGGAGCAGATAACCGTTACCATCCAATATCCGACCAAGTCATTTCTTCACATAGCCGTGGAGTTCTTCATTGCCAACATTATTCAAAGAGACAGTATCTTTTGAACCTTTTTTGGTCATATCTGGTTTTCAGTTTTGTAATATTTGGAGCTCTGCAAGCATGTTGGGGCAGCATTTATTAATTATACGAGTAGTAAATGCTCTTTCTTATTTCTTCCCGACAAAAGGAGCTATTTGCCTACTTGGTCCAAAGGCATTGCCGCAATGCATACGATAAGTCTCATACGACCTTAATAATATATTGAAACTAATATTTCTTTCATATATATATATATATTTATTTATATTAAAATAATTTAAAAATCTAAATCAACTAAAAAACTATAAACATCAAATCTTGCTTTCCTTAATCCACATCAGCATAAACATTTCATTACAAAAATAAAAGGAGTTGTACGCATTTCTGCTCATTTTGAATACTATATAAAAACTTTGAAAATAACTTTAATTTATAGAATTGGAAGGCATCTCTCTGAATCGGGTCACATCTATACAAATAGGCCCAAGAGACACACTTTATTGAAAAGGCATATATGTATTTTTAAAATGACACATTCACAAATGGACCCCAAGAAGGGGCACATTTATTGAAAATTCAGATATGTGTTTTGAAATGACACATTCACAAATGGGCCTTAAGAAGCTGACATGGGTTCTCCTAAGGTCAAAATTGAGTTTTTTTTTTTTCCAACCACTGTATAGCTTTAAAGAGAAAAAATAGAGAATTGGTAAGTCACCTTAATGAGGAAGTGTTTAGAGAGGAAAAATAGAGGAAAAGATGAAGAGAAATTATGAAATCATAATCCGCCCTTCTGATCCCCAAGCAGTGGAAATTAAGGGCGCATGTATGACGATCTGTAGTAGAGAGAAAACATATTTTGATATTCTGTGCAGCTCATTTTTTATGATCATTTATAGAAAAGAACAAAATGAATTGACTTTTTTTATAGAGAGGATTTTTATCACACATGTGAGGGGTAGAAATACAGTATTATTATCTTTGTAAAAATAAAAAATATGCGGAGAGTGAAATTCTCCACAAAGGCACGTAAAATAATTGTGGTAACCACAAATTTCTCACCTAAAGGGAGCATTTATCAATTTTTCTGTAACTTATATAAGAAAGAAGCTTTCATCAATCGGGTTGAAGGGTGGATTGCATGGGCATAAATGACCATCAATGAAAAAATAATTTTCTACCCTTATTTATGGAAGTTGGTCCACCTTATGTGGTAAAATTTTGATGGTATTTGCCTTCTCCTTTCCAGTGTTTGCAACTCTCTTCAATTTTCTACAAATATGCTTTAAAAACTATAACTAGGCTAGCTCTAGTCATTCTTCTTCCAGTTTTTGCTACTCTTTTATTTCTTCCGAGACAAATGAGCCCATTTCAATTCAGAGAAATTAGGTGTAGAAAATTTATACTGGATACAGTTCATGAGAAAAGATGGAGAAAATAGTGCTCATCCAAACATACCCGATCAATGTCCTAAGACCACAAACTGACATATGCGCTGTTGAGTCGATAGTGTTGAGGCATTTCCATTTGTATTCTCTTTCATGCCAATAGTAGAAGAACCTAATTAATGAAGGTAGCTGTGAAGCTGTCAAGATGAGAAGAGATAAGACGGTCCCCCATCAAAGTACAGCAAAGCCATCTTCTTCTGTTATCAAAAGCAAGGAGTTTGTTAGGATTAAGAAAGAAAACCCAACCAAAGCATATGATTTTCTCTGGGAAAAGCTAACAGTAAAAGCTACGTACGTCTTGCCTTCATGCGTTCATGTTGACTACATTCACCAAAGGAAAGCATGTAATAGTTCTCTTATGTGCACTCCAAAATATCAGCTGGTTCGCTTATTACTTCACGGAAAGAAAACAGTTATCTGTCTCTTTCCGTTGGGGTTGGAAGGAGATTCAAAATAGATTAGCTACCCAACATTTTACTGTGTCTTCCACTCCCAAAATCTATCAGGCAATATAAATATTTTGAACATAAAGAGGCGCCCAAAAACTCGTTGAGCCATTTAAAGCCTATTTTGGGAACTACAATGTCTAGCTTACTGAAAAATGTCCAAAACAATTGCGTCTTTGTGATACAACCCAAATTATCTTTAACCTCTACATGATGGGAAGTGCTAGCTACACAGCGTATGAGTATTTTTTTAGGAGGAAACGCCCCTTTAGTTGGGGGATGCATGATGATCATAGAAGCCCATTGCATGAAACGATTCATGTGAGGCTTACCTATATATAAATTCTTGAGTCTATAAGATCATCCTAACCTTTTGGTCTATGGTTCTAAAATTTAATGGTTTAAAGACATTATTTTATCATGATTTCAATCCAATGGTGAGGAAAAGTTGGATGATTGTCAAACTTGGATTTATTACTATTCTTGGGAGGTAGTGTGTATAAAAAGACTAAATTGACTCAACAAGAATTCCATGACCAAAAAAAGGTGGAAAAGGGGACGCTTTTGAGAATTTCCCTAACATGAGTAAGAGAAGTAGGTTTGTTACTCGTCTCTTACCCCTTCTCTCAGCCTTTTTTTTTTTTGTCTGGACGAATAACCTAGTGTGTCCCACTGTTTATCATCTTTATCTACTATCACATTTCACTGTCAAGGGAATGATCTGTTTGGTTATGGGGTTTTATGAAATGGAATTATCCTTGTGGTGAGAAATTGCAAAGCTTGATGCTGATGTGAGTTTTTCAGTTTGATGACAATGTTACAATATCATGGAAAGGACCACTGGTACTAATTCTTCAAGCAAATGAACTCCTAGTTATACTTATCTTGGATCTTTACTTTTGACCACTTACGGCAATAATTTTTATTTATTCAAAACCCACATATTCCAAGCAAAACGAACAGGCCCTAAAAGTTACCTCGAATATTGGTATTTTCATCCAAAAGTATAATCAATAACTAAACATCATGTAATTTTTTAACTACTGGCTCCTTGTTTGATCATATCCTAACCTAGGAGGCAGCAGAGACTTAAAAAGAATGACCACATGCAACAAATTTTCATGACCCTGGTCCGTATAAGAAGGATGACCACATCCAACCAAAAGCAGTCATTTAATACCCGTACATGTTTGGTGGAAGTTTTTCCTTTTTTTTTTTCTGGTAGAAACACCTGGTTGATGTTAAATGTTTGGTGGAAGTTGAAAATCTCAAATAGATGCGATTTTACATTTGATCCTGACACCCACTTGTTGAACGGTTTGGATCACCACAAGATCTCAAAGGAAGTGTGCCATGATGTCATTGGCATGCCACAAAATTGTCTTAGTCTTGGTATGAGAAATGAGAAAACTAATGGCTGTTGGCATTGATCCAGAAATCTTTCCTTCTGAGAATCAATGAATAAAAACTCATTTTTGCAGGCATTCTATAGATTTCTCTCTCAAAAATGCATGTCAAATAAATTTTTCTTCATTCATTTTTGTACGATAGGCCTAGGCCTTGAAAATCGGTCATTGAAGATTCCTATCAAGTAAAGATCATTGAGTTGTTTTAGAAGGGATCTTATGTCACGCTAAATACTACAGTTGTCTCACCCACATGAGTACTGAAAGAGATGACTCGAGAAGTGAGGACAAATGACAGAACAGAAACAGGACAAGAACCCATTTCAGAAATCTGGAAATACAAGATGAAGAAATCCAACCAGCTGTTATACCATCTGAAGACTTGGGCAGAAGAGGACGACTTTGAAACTTTCTTTTCTTTCTTCTGAGTTCATCAATCTTCCTGTGGGCATTCATCAACTCTTCATTGCACTGGCTTGTCGTCAGTGTAGGATCTTATGACCGCTCAGAAGCGAGGGTGGATGTTGACTTCAATAATCCCTCCCTCAATGGCACACCCGCCGCGACTCCATCTAGGATTGTCAAAGGGCTCTGGGTTGTCTAAGCCTTACCCTCAATATACGCAGGCCGAGCCTAGGGATGGGCCGAAGCCCTCAAGAGGGTCAAATGCCAACCATTTGTTTCTGAGAATGCAAGGTTTGAGACTGAACCTGATCAAGAACACAAAAGTTAAGGTCAATCCGATTGGGTCAGGTTGTTGGGTTAAAGTACCGATTGGCATACAGGGGCAGTCAATTAGCAAGTGGTTGGATACATTTAAAGGTCCCTAGTACAACTTGTAAGCAATGTCAAAGTCCACCCCCAAGATGGCAGGGTTGCAGCTTTGATTCAGGGAGATATTGACTATTAGTCCTTTAAAAGGATAATGGATTCATATTCGGTTAGAAACAGAATACAACTCATATGTAAATCCATGCAAATAACCATGAGGGGTAGCTCAGTTAGCCTAAGATTATGGTTTGTTGTGGAAGGTTGAGGGTTTGAAATTACATTACTACACCGGGGCCACAGGGGATTTACCCGACTCTCTTTGAGCCTGAAGAGATAAGTCCAGCCCAAGCGGCTAGATCACCCTCCCTAATAATATTAAAAAGTAAACCCATGCACATGATTTCAGTAGGGGAATTTGGTAGGTCTCATGAAGGATTGATATCATTTGTGATGGATCTGCTAATGCTTCACAAGCACACTTAACTATACAACCTTTTACAATAGGGCCAGTACCAGAGTTTGTGGAACCTACTAGCACTACAAGATACCAATGGGGTTTGGCATCTAGCTGCATGCAAAAAAATACAGATCAAATGGTCATTGCCGGCTGCCCAATCTTTGTTAAGTCTAATAACAGGAATCCAATTGTCCTAAAAAACTTTGCCATGTTTCCTATCTTAAAAATGTTGTAGAGTGGAAATGCGGTTAAAGCAGTAGAGGATTCAGATCCATGGTTCTCTTAGCAAAGCAACAGAAACGCAAAACACAACAAAAAGCAGGTTGGACGGGTTGATTTATGAATTGCCACCCATCTAAGGATGTAATTATCTTGTTCTGGATGATTTTGGAGCTGGACCCTATTGGACTCAGACATGACCTTAGGCCCAATTCACCAACAAATTGATGTTTGAAACATTTTTATTTCTCTGGTTCCGAAACACCAATGAAACTATGAATGAAACTAAAGAAGGTAGAGATTCACAGCACAAAGCAGCTACTATCTGAACTTCAAGCTATTTTGTGCTTTGTTGAGTTCAACGTCCACACCCGCTCTTTAGTGGTCATAATTGTGGTCGAGCCCTCGCCCTTACCATAAAACTATTGTTGTGCCGTTTCCTATCATCAATTGGTTTTGGGATGAATGGTAGCTCAATCGGATGTAAGATCCTACAAGTTGTATCAGAGCCTGGTAGTTTGGGTGTTCGCCGTTCATGGTGGGATTGTTGAGGTCAACATCCACCTTCCCTTCTAAGTGGTCATAGTTGTAGTCGAGCCCGAACCCTCACAATAAAACTATTGTTATGCCGTTTCCTATCACCAATTGATTTTGGGATAAGTGGCAATTCAATGGAGTGTAAGATCTTACATGCTTATTTATTGTGCCATTAATTTTTTGTGCAATATACAAAATCTTTTTTGTATATATCACTTGGTTATACTTATACATATACTTGAAAATGGATAGGAGTGAACCTGGGTTCGGACCCGATTGCCAATCGAACCCATGAAGAGGTCCATAACCGGATTATTTAGATTGGATCATAATCAGAAGTCCATTGACATCTATGCACCCATCTATGTATTTATAAAGAAAATTTGTAATTGTGCAATCAAATCTGGATCCTCCGTGCATTGTGCACTTTGAACTGTACATCCATATTAAATCAAAATTGGGGTTGGCACATCTTATACACATGCACCTTTCAAAATCTACCTCTCCTTGTACTGACACTGGGTCAAATTTCTGTGTACTTCGACTGCAAACACATTATTAAGATTTTTATTAACATGATTGACATGATTAAGATTGAAATAACATGATTTACTAAGGCTATGTAAAACACATGATTGAGATGGAAATAACATGATTGACATCTACAAGATACCAATGGGGTTTGGCTATGTCCATCCTCGTTCTTGAGCGGTCATAATTATGGTCGAGCCCTCGCCCTCACCATAAAACTATTATTGTGTTGTTTCCTATCACCAATTGGTTTTGGGATAAGTAGTAGCTCAATCGGATGTATGATCCTACAAGTGGTATTTGAGCCTGATAGGTCGGGTGTTCGCCGTTGATAGTGGGATTGTTGATATTAACATCCACCTTCCCTCCTGAGTGGTTATAGTTGTAGCCGAGCCCTCGTCCTCACAATAAAACTATTGTTATGCCGTTTCCTATCACCAATTGATTTTGGGATAAGTGACAATTCAATGGAGTGTAAGATCCTACATGCTTATTTATTGTGCCATTTATTTTTTGTGCAATATATAAAATCTTTTTTATATGTATCAGTTGGTTATATTTATACATATACTTGAAAATGGATAGGAGTGAACCTGGGTTCGGACCCGATTGTCAATCGAACCCATGAAGAGGTCCATAAACGGATTATTTAGATTGGATCATAATCAGAGGTCCATTGACATCTATGCACCCATCTATGTATTTATAAAGAAAAATTGTGATTGTGCAATCAAATCTGGATCCTCTGTGCATTGTGCACATTGAACTGTACAACCATATTAAATCAAAATTGGGGATGCCACATCTTAAACCCATGCACCTTTCAAAATCTACCTCTCCTTGTACTGACACTGGGTCAGATTTCTTTGTACTTCGACTGCAAACACATTATTAAGATTTTTATTAACATGATTGACATGATTAAGATTGAAATAACATGATTTACTAAGGCTATGTAAAACACATGATTGAGATGGAAATAACATGATTCATACGCACGTAAATCAATTAAAGTGAAGTTCACAACCCATTGATAATATAAACGTACATGTACTAATTTGAACGGATTGGATTTGCAAAGATGGGCCCCTCTTTTATTATTTTATTTGATTTTTTTTTTTATATTACAGCCAAAGGAGATTTTATTAACATGATTGACATGATTAAGATTGAAATAACATGATTTACTAAGGCTATGTAAAACACATGATTGAGATGGAGATAACATGATTCACACTTAAATCAATTAGAGTAAAGTTCACAACCCATTGATAATATAAACATACATGTACTAATTTGAATGGATTGGATTTGTGAAGGGGGACCCCTCATTTATTATTTTATTTAAATTTTTTTAATATTAATGTCAAAGGAGACTAGGACCCAAGAGAAAGCCCACATACACACGGAAAGTAGCCCGCACATGCTGGAAAGAAGCCCACACAAGTGAAAAGAGGTGACTAATGTAGGGTTTAAATCCCGGACACCCAAAGAAGAACCGACGCTCTTTACCACTCGGGCGAGGACCCGTTCCCGTTTTTATTTGGATTGCTGAATACATAGGATCCAATGGTGCCAAGTTGGTGAAACTTAAGAAGTTACACCTCTTACCCCACTTGAAGCCTGTCCTAAGAAGAAAGACTGACTTCCTTCAACAGAAGGAAAATATCATATAACTTTTTCATAGAAGATGAGACAAGAGGTTTATGAATATCAACATCACAACCATAGAAAGTGCCTATAAAATGTGTGATTCCTAACTTTCTTTCATGGGATGCATCATAAAGAGTGTTTATAAAATGTTTGATTCCTAACTTTCTTCTATGGATTGCATCGCATAAGCGTGGTCTAGAATTAAGAACTGATTGATCTTTTTTCCCACCAAAAAGAAGGAACTGATTCACCGACGTAGGTTACAGATAAAGCGAACACAGAAAATCAACTTGGTAGTTTGGACAAACAATTGCATGTCATCCATGTTTATGCAATCTAGAGTTTATATGCAGTGGGCCCCATCAAATAAATAAGAAATTATAACCTCGACCACCTACGGTTGGATTTATGAATGAAGTATCAACAAGACATTTTTTCGCAAAATTTACTTTTCAACAAGTTATTTCATTTAGTTGCAGCAAAAAACAAATAACTAAATAAAAAGGTCAAAAAGTTATAAAAAAAGACTAATAGTGTCGCATATAACTTTACTTCTCTCCTCTACTATTTCAATCGAAACAACAATAAAATAAAAATGTCACATCATCACCTTACCACTTACTTCACTTTTTCTGTCCAAACGACAATGAAGTAAAAAGCAACACAAGCAAAAACGATCTTTCCTACCGTTGTATAGTTTATCTTCAAAAAAAAAAAATCCCATTTCACAAATCACTCAATGAAATAATCCCCAGGAGTTTTTCCTCCATGAAATATAAAAAAAAACATTGATTTGTTTTTCCAAAAAATATAAAATGAACATTGATTAAAGAGATTTTATTTACGCCCCTAAGCATTCATAAATAGGCCCTTGTGGTTTCAATATTTAGTGATACATTCTTGTTCTTTCTTTTTTCTTTTTCTTTTTTTTTTTCATTTTAATTATCTTCCATGTCCCCAAAATAAATAACCTTGCAAAGATCATAAGTTTTAGAGTGAAATGACACTTTAATCCATCTCTTTATTCCCGTATGTGTAGTTTTAAGAGCCTGTATTTATTTTTTACTAAAGCTTGTAACATGAAAGTTACAATATATATTTTAGTGAGAGAGTAGCCCCAGAGAAATCCATTTAAATCAGAAGGGGCCTATTTCAACCCACACCTATACAATTATAATAGATTTGATTGAGTGATTGGTGAAATGGGATTCAATATGCTTGGAGAATCAAATAAGGATCTGAATTGATTCCTCAATTAATGCCCTGTCTTGATTCCTTGATTGTAGGCTCTGATCTGATGTGGTGGATTTTCTTCCAATGGATTTTAGAGATCCTTTGGCTGGTGGAGAACTCCTATAACAAGCCCTTGTTGTCGGAAAGAAATTAAGAAAGAAAGAAGAAGCAAAGAATAAAAGAAGCAGCAGCATGGAGTAGACTTCAAGGAATCAGCCAAACGTTGGATATATAACCCTCCTGAAGCAGTGGTTGGCAGTTTCTATTCTACCCTTCCATCAACCAAAACCATTTTAGAAAGCTTGCCCAAATATAAATAAACAATGTTTGAAACACCAGTCCCATGGAAATTAGAACTACTTGTTATTCTACACCTGATCTGCCTACCCCAAATGTTAGGAAGCATAGCCACTAGATGGAAGGAAATCAACGGCCGAGATAACTGGACCAATCTCCTGGACCCTCTCGACATCGATCTCCGGCAAAACATCCTACACTACGGCGACATGGCTCAGACCACCTACGACGCCTTCAACAAGGAGAAGGTATCAAAGTTCGCGGGCAGCAGCAGATACAGCAGGAGTGACTTATTTGCTGAGGTGGGGCTGTTGAATGGAAAATCCATTCAAATACAATGTGACCAAGTTCTTGTATGCGACGTCTCAGATCAACGTCCCAGATGCGTTCATGTTTAGGTCCTTGTCCAGGGAGGCATGGAGTAAGGAGTCCAATTGGATAGGATATGTTGCGGTGGCCACAGATGAAGGGAAGACTCTGCTAGGGAGGAGGGATATAGTGATTGCATGGAGGGGGACTGTGGAGGCATTGGAATGGATCAATGATGTTGATTTTGCTTCTGTATCGGCTTCTATTATATTTGGCAAGTCTGATGGGGCCAATGGTCCAAAGGTGCAACAGGGTTGGTTCTCTATTTACACTTCTGATGATCCACGGTCACCGTTCAATAAGGACAGTGCCAGAGATCAGGTGAGTTTCTGTCTAATGGGTTCTAAACATCTTTTTAAGTTTTCTAACTGGTATGTAGTTGAAGAGAAAAACACACACTAGTCAAGAACCCTGAACCTTGTGGTTCCTTCATTATTTGCAAAGGTTGATGATGAAATTCAACTGCAGCTTTTCCTTGATGATAGAATTGGTATAACATGCGGACCGAGGAGTGATTAGCATTTGGGTGAAGAAGAGAAATGCATCTAATCATGCCTGGATGCTTGGGGCTGTGCCGGCCCCATTGGGCCTTTGTCATAGTCTTACCAAAATTAATTGAACTCTGGAAGACTTATTTCTGCTTCGGACCAAATGAATTTCCTGAGTTCAATTGTCGGGTTTGGACCTTCCTACATTAGGCTGGATGGAATATCTCATTTAGGTGATTGCCGGTGGGCATAGTGATGGCTAACATTGCAAATCTCCAATCTTGACATATCAAGATCTTGCTGACAGCAAATCTCCATAGTCATTGACAAGATTTGTCATATCAAGATCTTGCCAAGTCTGACAAGATTTGTCAACCCACCCTTTTTAGAAAGCTAAGTACACCTCTAATCAGCTCCATGTACCAATTCAAAAACTTAAATAATGTGAAAGGCTCAAATTGGTATATGAAGTCAGGCTCAACTTTAGGATTTGGGCAACGTTGAATGTGGGACTACACTGCATCATACTTGAGCTGTTAGAGTTATATGAACATGATCCAGGATTCCAGGTGAAGCTTTCTTAAAAAAAAGGGCCGGTTCACAAATCTTCCGAGACTTGGCTGGCTCTTGATTCGACAGAAGGGTTAACTAATCTTATGTGATTCGGCAGAATCATGACATTGAGCTGGTGATGTGCTATTACATGGCCCATTGTGGGTGTGGAGAATGGAAATGGAGAAAAAATTGTCTCCAGTTCATATTTGTACCCTTTGGCAGTTTACTGTTTTCTCTAGCTGTTTTGTGCACATCCAAGCAGCCTGCCTTCTTCTAAAAGATAATTAATTTTGTGCGACGATGGAAGCTACTCTAGCAAACCAACTGCAGACATGGTGCAAATCACGTTCACCGATGGCCTTCGCTCACTAAAATAGGACCGACAATTGTACCTAACTCTATAATACATTTTGTGGGTTGATGTAGGATCTTACACCTCATTGAACTACTACTTATCCCAAAATTAATCGGTGATAGGAAACGGCACAATAATAGTTTTATGGTGAAGGCGAGAGCTCGATTACAATTATGACCTCTCAGGAGCGAGGGTGGACGTTGCCCTCAACGGTAAAGACCAATTTGAGTTTGGATTATTATTAAGACCGAGCATGCTACTCAACTTTACGGTTTGTCTTCAACCCTAACTTACTGCTCTTAACCTGCTAACCAAATCAAACACCAACCTGATAATGGAGGTTCAAGTTGACGCTTTTGCCATCCTGGGTTGGACTATGTATGGCTTTCAGCCTGATTAATTATGGATTGAGTTTGATTTGGCCTGAATATTAGCTATAGCGCCCAACTCAAGCTGAGCCTGACCCATTTCCCCACGTAAGCAAATGCTAGCATGCCTGTCCCCGGATTGACAGCCCAGCTGTTGGGGGGCATCAAAGTCCTTATGGGCAGCAGGGCAGCTAGGTTCAAGCCCCAGTGGGCATGAACTTAAGAAAATAAGGTTCGATAAGTTATGGTAGATTAGGATATAAATAGAAAAAAGGTCAACCTCCCTTGACCTGGAGATGGACTTGACCCAATTTGCAAGGGCTAGATGAGACCAAAATATTAAGCCTAAAATAGATAGACTGGGTCTATTTTAAAAGGTAGGCCCCAATTATCTCATGAGTACGAGCCATTTTTTTTATAATTTTATGAAATAGACTGAGTGTACATTGAAAATTAAAAAATTAGAAATTTTATTTTAGACCTTAATTTAATTAGCTCTTGTTAATTAAATAATTAGAGTTTCCAAACTGATCTGATATTGATAGGATAGATGACCGTTAGTGCATTTTGCTGTTGATGATGATAACTTGCAGGTGTTGAGAGAGGTGAGGAGGCTAGTAGAAGAGTTCAAGAACGAAGAAATAAGCATCACCATAACTGGCCACAGCTTGGGCGCAGCCCTCGCAACTCTCAACGCTGCAGATATCGTCGCCAATGGCTTCAACAAGCCACAAACCCAACCCAACAACTCATGCCTGGTGACTGCCATCGTCTTCGCCAGCCCTCGCGTGGGAGACCACAACTTTCGGCGTCTCTTCTCCTCTCTTCCAGATCTTCGCCTCTTGCGCATCCGCAATGCCCCCGACATTGTCCCCAGCTACCCCCTTCTCGGCTACACCGATGTGGGCTTGGTTCTGGTCATTGACACCAGAAAATCAGAGTATTTGAAGGGCCCAGGCAGTTTTTCGACCTGGCACAACTTGGAGGCCTACTTGCATGGAGTGGCAGGGACGCAAGGAAGCAAAGGAGGGTTTAAGCTGGAAGTAAAGAGGGACATAGCTCTTGTGAATAAGTCCATTGATGGGTTGAAGGAAGAGTATCTTGTTCCTGTTTCTTGGAGGGTTGAGAGGAACAAGGGCATGGTACAAGATGCTAATGGGACATGGCATCTGATGGACCATCAGGACGATATTTCTTTTATTCTGCAATTTTTCTAGAAACAATATAGAGTGAGGACAGATTTGGAGGAGATATGAGACTAGGAGAAATTTATTTATTTACTTTTTTAAAATAAAAATTGGCTGATTTCGTTAAGGGGCGTGAAAATCTTTCGGAACGGCAATGATATGTATATGAGATACTTTAAATTTGGATATGCCTTTTAAAAAATAAAGGCTGATGTATGTAATTTGACATATGTAATTTGGCAATTCTAAAAGAGATGTCAAATACAAATACAAGTGGGCTCATGATCATTATTTTATTCAAAATAAAGATTTACACCAAGGCCAAAAAATTCAAATGTAAGTAGGTCCTCACCATTATTTTAATCAAAATAAAATTGTAAAGTATGCTTTATGGCATATCAAATTTGGCATACCATCACATGCTTCAAATACCAATATGACTTGGTAAATATGGCACAATGGGTGCAATATCTGTCATGACCCACGACTTTGTTTTTGGCCCCATTGGGCCCCATAGGCATACCGTGTACGGCTTTGTTTCTAGCCTCCATTGGCGTACCCAAAAACGCATTATACTTAATAAAGAGGAGTCCACACATATAGTTTTAATCTCTGAACACTCACATGAGTAATGTGTGACTTTATAATATGAAGGTAGTGATTAAGTGGAGCGCACACAATGGTAGAAGTGGTAATGGGGTGACCTCTTTTGTTTTTATTGGTAGGCCGCAATGCTTGCTAGTGGCATGTACATTTGATTCCTAATTGCTTGACCAGAGCTTTTATTCTCGGGGATAATGAATGTTCTTACCACCAAGCTATGCTTGATGTAATGGGAATAACCTTGCAAGCCATGTATTTTCATCTAACAAAAAGGGGAAAAAAACCCATAACAAACCTCATCTAATAAAACCCAATAACTATGCCAAATTGCCAATCCATTGTTTGATTAGTGGTAGTGCACCACTTACTCTCATGCCGAACATGGTTCGTACAAGACTACCTCTCAATGCAGAACAGAGTTCCGGAATTACACATTATGAACCTAGTCCTATAGTCATAATTGTAGAGACCGCAAGAGTCTGGAAGCCGTCTCCCACACGCTCCCGTGCGTTGGATGTGTGGAGCACTAGAACTCCACTGTGAGACACTTATTGATAATTTTGACTAGTCATAATAAATGTCAACCCCAATGACACATCCTCAAATTTTAATGCAATAAGTGATGCTTCCTCATTTGTTTGGCGGGGGCTTACTAAAATTATATGCTTCCTTTAATTAGTTGGATTATAATTGGAGTCTTGGGGTCAACCCGTCAACTTCCAATTTACCCACACTTTTTTCAGGTTCATGGCCCGGACTGAGCTTAATTTATGACAATTTCATCATATGGGTTGGACTTGAGCCTATTAAAAATCCAGGCAAAACCATTAAATTTGGGCTGGGAATGGGCCCGATGACTCGATTCATGCATTAGGATTATGTCCAATAACTAAATGGGTGGATGCCATGTAAGATTATATCATATACCAACCCAAAGGCTTCGGTAAGTAGGCGGAAGGTTCAAATAAGTATGTGAAGACTTGCCAAAGGCATTATTTAGGCGACGTGGAATATAAGGCTTTATTTTACTAACATATACAAGCTCTGCGCCACCCGCCTCTTGGTGGGAATTTCTAAAATTGGTAACCCAAGTATAATATAATAAAACTAGGGGTAAGAATAACACAAAAGTGAGAAAACAGTTAAAGTACCAATGACCATTGTCATCAAGACAAATTTCTCCCCAGGCGGATGAACTAATTAGGTTGCAGTTGGTCTGTCCTTGAGATACAATGACCCTCTTGGTTAGTTCAATGGTTCAAACTCTTCCAGTTTGTGCATACCATTATAGAAAGTGAAGAACATTAATTTGGAGAAGAAAGAACATTTTTAGAATAGAATAGATGCCTGTTTGGTAATTTGTTTAGTAAAATAAAGATAAAGTAAAGCATTAAATCAAGAGAATAAAATATAAAGGGGTTGTGATCATGATCTTTTATTTTTAGTGGATTAGTATTGAATCTTTTTAACTTTTTGTGTAAAAAGTGAACATCTTTTGTCTTTTAGTGGTTTGAAGAATTGTTTTTTACTCTTTTTTTTGTTTTTTTTGAAAAAAATAGGAAAAAATATTTTTGAATTTGTTTATTTTTTATATGGCCCATGGATCTTTTCATGTTTGGGAAATGAAATATTTACTTTGCCTTTATTTTACATGTTGATTGACAAATGAGCAGCTTTTAAAAGATACAAGCAGCGCGTAAACCAGTTTTGTAAGAGCTCATAAAAGCAGTTTGTCTTTTTAATTTTACATATTGACCACCTACAAACTTGTTAGCATGAGGAGATGTCGATCAAAGGGCAGAAAACAACCCTTACAACAAGTCTAATAAAGGAAAACTCACATTTGCCTATGTTTGAAATCTCTCCCAACCAACATGCTCCAGGCCCCAACTAGCACTGTGAACATTTTGCGTGTTTCCGTTTCCTTTCCTAAGAAAATTCCCCACTCATTTTCTTGGATCTTGCTTGTATGAAAGAGAAACCGTCTAAATCTAATCGTAGATAGGAGCACCATATAACTAGTATCGTCATTTCTTCCATCTTTTTAACTTAACGTAGGTTTATGTAACAAGTTTTTTTTTGAAGAAAGAGCGCGTTTTTTTTTTTTCACCAAGTTCATCATCTCTCTTGGGGCACGTTTGTGTACACATCCTTTCCGCGGAAAGGGGAAATTGCCACGTCAGCAAATTTCATAGAAATGAAAACATCGGAAAAGAATTTCCATAGACTTTAGAAATTCATGTTTGGTGCAAAAAGAGTTTCCTCATTGAATTGGTGCTAATGTTGTTTGGTGCGGCTGTGGATTCCTTATAGAAAATCAAAATTTCTTATTTGGTGATATACTTTTTTGAAGAAAAATAACATAACATGTATATTATTTATTTAACATTAAATAATAATTTATATAAAGAAATAAAAAATGAAAGATTTGTAGGGTTTTTGGGTTGAAATGGACAAGAGTGAGAAAAAGAAAATGAAGTTTTCCGAGGAAATCAATTTCCCATACCCCCTCATAGGAAACTCATTTCCACAATTATCAAGGAAAATGTTGACCGGGTAGGAAAGCATTTCCATGGAATTGTTCCGCACCAAACTCCGGACAAATGGGTTTTCTGCGGAAAACTGTCCATTTTTCCGCGAAAAAGTGTTACACAAACATGCCCTTCGTGTCGGCATGTTTCTTCCAGAAAAAGCTTAAAAAGAAAGAGCATAATTTTTCCCCATCGGCCCAATTCTAGGGATATGTGTTTCATACAGACTAGCATGAAATCCCGTGCGCAGGTTAAATACCCGGCAAATTAAAAATTTTATTGTATCCAGTTTCAAAAACTTGAAATGCATAATATATAAATGCTTCCAGATTTAAAATACATTCAGTGATGCAACAAGAATACCTCACATACCCATGAACCCTTTTACCCAAACTAAGAAGACCCAGTTTAAAAATAGCAGAGAGATGATGGCTACCAAGGACCTTTTGTCTGACTTACAAAATTAGTGATAAATGTAATAATCATTTCTCAACTTTGAAGAAAAAAAACTAAATCTCACATATCTATTTAGTTGCTTTTATACTTATTGAAATGAGAGATTGCAAGCAGGACCAAATATTTGAGATTGAGAGAGGACACTGAATATCAAAAATGGAGAGAGAAGAAGAAGAGAAGGTTAAGAAATGACAGACAAGTTAGATGGAGAGAAAAGAAAGACACATCCGTTCAACGAGTCATTTGAAAATGAGTTAGTTTTATTTTTTTTAATTCAAATCTATGATGTGCCTAGTTGTGGATTAAAAAAAAAAAAATGAAAAAATGAAACGGTTTTATACCTTTCAAGAGAATAATTGGTTTGAAAGTATTCCCTTTCCATGAACGTTGACTATGAGGAAAGTCGACTGTATGAACTACCTTCATTTTTTTTTTCGCTTTTTCCAATTTGAAAACAGTTTTTTTGTGCCGAAAACCGTTTTCATCAGTCTTTACACTTTTCGTGTGAAAAGGTTGTCGTGTGAAAAGGTTGAATAACTGATAATTCATTTTTTTCGGCAGATTAGATACTTCATGCGCTGCGCATGCTCATGTGGCTATCATTATAGTTGGGAAACGGGATTGTGTTCCTTGCATGACTTCAAACTTCCTATCATGCCCGCATAGTTAGGTGCTGTTTGCATAAAACAAAATGTCAAACTTTTATATTGGGGATAAGATCCTTGTTGCAGGTCACGATTACATAGGCGTAAATTCAAGAATGCATTGAGCCCATTTATACATAAATGGGCCTAAATCTATTCAGCTACCGGACCCACTGTCAAGCCCACGATCGGTGACCGCTATATGGCATGGAGATGTGCTATATACCATACCTAATGAATTTCATGGGTCTTGTCTAACTCTTTTAGATTGACGAGGCCAATTAATTAGATTAATAATGGGTTCAAGCTGACTCTTTGCAAGCAATGTCATATTGGGTCCAATGTATACATTCAGGTCCAAGCCAATTCTTGGCCTAAGCCAATCTTGGTTGATTCGGGTCTAAGCCAATTTTTGGCCTAAGTCATATGACCAATTTTGGTTGATGCCGGTCCAAGCTAATTTCTGGCCTAAGCCATAAGACCAATTTTGGTTGATGCCAGTCCAAGCCATATGATCAATCTTTGTTGATTTAGGTCCAAGACAATTTCTAGCCTAGGCCATGTGACCAATCTTGGTTTAGGCCAATTTTTGGACTAAGCTATATGATCAATTTTGGTCTATGCCAGTTCAAGTCAATTTCTGGCCTAACAATATGGCTCCATCTATGACTTATAAGGAGTCAAAAATTTGCTAATATAATCTTTTGATAAGCGTTACATAGGCTATTAAGTGATGGCTAAGCGGTTAAGATGGTTTCATTTTTACCTTGAGGTTAAGGGTTCAATACATTTAAAAAATCATTTTTGTTTCTCAAAATTTCAATTGTGGGTCCCACAGAATGATTTGATGTAAAGGGCCATTAGACATATTTGCCAAAGAGAAAAGAGAAAAGGAAAAAGTAAGAAGACTTTGTTTTTCTCCCCCTTTTCAACTTCTCTACATCACATACCCCACCAAAGCAGTATCTCCTCTTGTTGGCGATGGGTGATAATACCAAAAAAGAAGAGCCCTTTTATTTCAAAGTTTTATGAAATAAGGAGAAGATAGCAAGATTGTTCATGAAGAAAAGATTTAAAGCAGGTTAAGGAGTAGGATCATGCCTTCATCAAGAGTTGAAGCATGATTTCCTAGTTTTGAACCATGTCCCCATTTTTTTTATATGCATTTTTATTTCATGTAAAATGAGGGAATTAATGTTATATTTTATAAATCCGTCTGTATGAATGAAACAAATGAGTTTATATATTCTTGCATCTCCATTCTTAATTTCTGTGTTTATGGTTGCGGACCAAAAAAATTCTCCTATAAGGGCGGGAGGGAATTTTGTGCGTTGACGAATTCATTAGATGATGTGATGGTTTATTCGTTTGCAGAAAAGATTATTTTAATGAAAATAACTGACAACTAAAGAGTAGAGCCAAATGAACTAACTACTAACATACAACTACACAATTCCAGGGTACATTCTGCACCATAAGTTGACATTAAATTAGAGAATGAGCTTACTCTTACTAGAGTGAAATTCGAGTCATTAATAAATATGGAAAAAGGGAGTTCGGTTGTGTGTGGTGAGAAAATGAAAAAGCAAAATATGTTGTTTTTTAACCTAAACTTGGGACTCAATTACTCAAGAGTCCATACTTCACAAGAACGACAATGTTCTATCCTTCCTCTAACTAGACGGATAAAGATAAACTTGCTGTCCCGAAAATTGCAAAAGGTGACCCACCCACCCTGCAGTAATCTTGATAAACTGCTTTGCTTAATGGTATGGTTCCTACAAGACAAAATCACTGATGTAATTAGACTACGTACATATAAGCCGGGAGGGTGGATTTAAGTACTACTCTTAAGAGGGTAGATTTCAATACTCTTTAAGAATTAGGACCCGCAAGTTTAGCCAGCATGAATTGGCCATCGTGCCTGCTCATCTTCTTCAATAATAGATGTGTGAATTCGCAATAGTCCCACTAGTAGAGTTGAATCAGAAAAACTATCAGCTTCCTCCTCTTAGGAAGATATAGACTGCATGTACAACCCAACTCTATGGACCTCTTTGGGCACACCAGTGATTTAATGCCGCCCTTCCACACTCTTTTCATCCAACGTTCACTCACTGGTGGATTGAATCTATAAAAAGAAAAAAAAGATCTATGGTTAAAATGCCATTATAGTTTTAGGCAGTTAAATCAAGGGTTAAAATAATTTGATGGGCTGGTTTTTTGGGTAATCTTTATCCATAAGGCAGGCATTTTCATCTACCCTCTCCACAATTGATATACATACTCAAAGTGGGTCGGATGAGCTAGGCTGCACATGAACATTATGCAGTTGGGTTGCAGGAGAAAGTTCTCCACATGTGCTGGCCTGGCCTTGTGTTGGAGAGCGACAGCGTTGTGAGGCACACAGACCCAGTACGGACATACATGTCTATTTGAGCTGAGCACAACAATGAACTAGAAAGCAAAAGGGGATTATTCGCTGGTGGTGCTTCACTGTATTAAAATTAAGAAAGATTCGTTTTCAAAACAAGGGTGTGGAGGAATAGTCCAACCTCAATAGAAAAATTCTAGATGGGATGTTGAGAAGTACCCAAACGAATTGCAGGGGCCTTTTTGTTTGCCGGATATTTGAGAATTCTTATTGGTCGACAATATTGAATTCCCTTAATAATGTTTCAAAGCTAAATTCATAAATGCTGAAATGCTCAAACATTTTGAAAAATGGAATTTGAAGAATTCTTTAAGCCTAAAAGGTGGCTATCCATGAGGCTTGAATTCTGGAATCTCCTTAATACAACGAAAAACTCCAAATGAAGTGAGAAATATCGAACATATGGAATTCTTGTCGAAAATATCTTTAAAAAGCACCTGGTTAATGTTAGGTGATATTTATTAAGTGTATTTTTTAGGTCACTTAACGTTAATTGAAATTGATCTTTGAGTACTTTGGGGCACATTTGTGTAGCCATGTTTCAGAAACAATAGCGAAGATTAGTTGGTCGCTTTTCTAATTAAAAAAAAATTCACATTTGGTGCAACCAATTTTATGAAAAAGCAAAAATAAAATAAAATAAAATAAAATAAAATAAAATAAAATTATGACTACGCTTTTTCTCCAATGAGGGGTTTAAAATTTCTTTTTTTTAAAAAAAAAAGAGAAAAAGGTATGTAAAAATCAATTTTTCTCGAGCGTTACACAACATGCCCTTTGAGTGGTTAGGAAGTTCATGTGAATGATTGATTCAATTAACTTTTTTTTTTGTTTCTTCGTTGATAAACTTGCCTCTAAAACTTTTATGTTCTCCTATCTATACCATTTTGGCAACTTTTTCTATATAACTTTTTTTATAAAAGAAAATTTTATAAATTGACACATACTTGCTATTTCTAATTCTAATTGAATCACACATCTCAAAGAGTCTAATTATAAAAAGTTCAATCCAAACAGCTTTGTTTTAAACTGCTCTAATTGAATCAACTCTAATATTTCAGTCCAAGCAAACTTGTCAAATTAAGAAGCCCTTAGCCTAATTGAAGAAATTTGTTTTTCTTACCTTATAATCTAAGGAGAACAAAAATAGAGTGGGATAAGGTGAATGTTGCATTGACCAGGTGGTCCAAATCCATAGGGTTTGATTCAGTCATGATTGGAAAAGCATTCTAATAAATCCTAGTCAAAAGCAAACTGCCCCTACGACTAAGAACAGTTCCCTGTAAATAACCCAACGTCTTTCTGGTCCTTTTGATTAAGGTAGGGGTGTAACGGTTCGGTTAACCGTTTAATTTGGGAAAACCGTTAACCGAACCATAACCGCGGTTTTTTGTCTTTTAAAACTGTAATCGTAACTGTACCCACAAAAATCGTGAAAAACCGTAACCGCGGTTAACCGTATTAAACGGTTCGGTTACAGTTAATAACCGTGGAATGCTTTCCTCACATAAGGGAATAAATGTGAATGATTGAAAATAAAATGACACATAATGAGCAATTGAATAAGGTAAGAAATATTTCATTCAACCCCTTTATCTTTTCTTTTATTTGTAAACGGTATGATTAACCGAACCGTATGATATGGTTCGGTTAGGTTAATAACCGTGAATTATTACGGAAAACCGTAACTAAACCGAAACGTGAGGTTTTTGGATTTCATTAACTGTAACCGTTACCGAACCGTGAAATACGGTTATCAATTGCGGTTCGGTTCGGTTCGGCTCGGTTAGACAGTTTTTCATTTTTTTTTACACCCCTAAATTAGGGCGTGCCGTGCTTTTAAACACTCTAATGCGTTCAAACGCCCCCCTAAAATAAAAAATAAAAAAAAGGACTGCCACAAAGCTCTTTGGAGAAGTTTGTCGACCAAGAATTTGACATTACCAATTTGAGTACTGATGACACCATACTATCTTTAAAAATAATAAATGGGTAATATTCATGTGAAAATTGTTCTCACATATTACGTGAGAACTTTTTTATGGGATTCAATCGTGGGCCCCATTTGGAGATAGGACCTGGGGGATGGAATGATCTATGTGAGACCACCCCAAATATCAAGTTTGACCTCAAATCCATGCTTCTAACCCCTTCATCTGTGGCCCATAAGTTTAATGACTTCATATTCAACAAAATATGCAACCCTCGATCCAATGGTTAAGTCCATTCGAATGTGTGCCAATGATTGAGATTAATGACTATCAGGGAATTTCCTATTGGTTGTTAGGTTTGGATGAATTGCTAGTTGGCCATACAAAAAAATTCTCATATAATAATAGGTGAGATCTAGTTCTCCTTTAAATATTTCCTTAATATATATTCTTATGGCCCTATCAAGCAATACTAACAAAAGATTTAGATATATCCTTTTGTTCATGCTTACTATATAAGTTGAAAAAGGCCCAGAATACTAGTAGTGGAGAAGGTCAACATCAATGTAAATATTGGATTATTGCAAAAAAAAAAAAAAAAAAAAAAAAAAAAATCTTATTCTTGTCTTTCACTGACAAAATTAGAAATAATGATATAAAAAGTCAGCAACTGAAGGGAAGTCACATAAATTCTCACTAATAACTAAACTCTATTGCTACTTCGATCAAAGCCAATAATGACTCCTCTTAATCCCTAGGAGGACTAATAATGACTTTTTTTCTTTCTGCTAGAACTATTTTAAGGACTACTACTTAAAAGTTACATCCACACCACTTTGCTTTTATCTGCTATAACAGTTAAACTCCATTGCTTCCTTTTGGTTGCTGACTCTCGATCTCGATCGTGATGTATTGAGTAAAGAAAAAATTAAAAGTAATCTTTCCATCAAAATTCCCTAAAGCAACGTCATTAGTATCTATAAAAATCATTAGTCAGCTTACTTGAGGATTGGACTTTCAAAATAGGAAATGTTTCCTTATAAAACAAGGTCACCATACTCTCTCGAAGCAAGGAACACCAATATTTTCTCTCTTAATTCCTTTTATCTCCTCAACTTTCTTCTTCTTCTCTCTCCCTCTAGTCTCTTTCGAGTCTTTCTTCTTTTTCTCCCACAGAGAGACCAAAACCAAGCCAAACATGGAACAACATGAAACCATGATCAGATTCTCTAGCTGCCGAGGAGTTTCATTTGAGATCAATCCAACTAAAACCAGTCCCTTTGCACTCCCAACTCATCTTCAAGATGCAGCAGAAGGAACGAGATTTCGGACTCCATGGAATTGGAGTCGTAGAATCTCCATTCGAGTATTGCCAAGGTCGCAAAGTAAAGCCAGCAGCCATTTCTGCAATCTCGGCGACCAAGAAGATGATGACGAAGAAAAAGAAGAGATGGGAGCACCCATCGACGACGTTGAGAAACAAAAGTCCTCTCCTTGTGATAGTCACAGAGAGCAAGAAAAGCCGCTTCAGCAACAACCCAGCCAAAAAAGAGTCTACGTTGCCAAAGCAAAGCAGCAGAGAGAATCGAGGCTGTGGGTAATACTACTAGACCAAGGTCTGTTGACGGTCTACAAGCGCCTCTTCGCACTCTTCTTGTCTCTCAACGTAACGACTCTCGTCCTTGCTACAACGGGCCATTTCCCATACGCAAGGGAGAAACCGGCCCTCTTTTCCATTATCAACGTACTCGCACTCACCATATGCAGGAGCGAGGCACTGCTGCGAGTCGTGTTCTGGCTAGCAGTCAAGTTGGTCGGTCGAGAGTGGGTCCCTCTCTGGATCAAGACCTCGGCCACTTCCCTCCTACAATCCCTTGGTGGGGTCCACAGCAGCTGCGGCATCGCATCCATTGCATGGCTAGTGTACGCCCTCATCCTCACCCTCAAACACAGAGACAACACCTCCGATGGCATAATTGCCGTTGCCTCTGCTATCCTCTTCCTTCTCTTCCTCTCCTCCATGGCTGCATTCCCTCTCATCCGCCATCTTCACCACAACGTCTTCGAGCAGACCCACCGATTCTCAGGGTGGGCCGCGCTTGCGCTCCTCTGGATCTTCATCATCCTCACATTCTCCTACGATCCTAACTCCAAATCCTATAATTTTAGCATCTCTAGACTAAAAAAGCAGGTAGAAATCTGGTTGACCTTGGCCATAACCATTCTAATAGTATTGCCATGGTTGGGGGTGAGACGTGTCGCAGTCACTGCTGTTGCAGCTCCTTCAGGTCATGCTTCTTTGATCAAGTTTAATGGAGGAGTGGAGGCTGGAATATTAGGAAGAATAAGCAGGTCGCCCTTATCGGATTGGCATGCATTTGGAATCATATCGGATGGTGAGAGAGGACACATGATGCTGGCCGGTGCAGTGGGAGACTTCACCAAGGACCTGGTGTCGGATCCGCCGACACATCTGTGGGTCCGAAAGGTGCAGTTCGCGGGTCTTCCTTATCTTGTGAATATGTATCGTAGGGTGGTGCTTGTTGCGACGGGGTCTGGCATCTGCGTCTTCCTTTCTTTTCTTCTTCAAACTTGTGCGGCTGATGTGTGCTTGGTGTGGGTTGCAAAAGGGATTGAAATGAATTTTGGGAAGGAGATTAAGGAGATGGTGAGTGGGTTTCCGAAGGAGAAGGTTATCGTCCATGATACTGCTCTCTTGGGTCGACCTAATGTAGCCGAGATGAGCGTGGACGCTGCCAGCAGATGGAGGGCTGAGGTGGTTATCGTCACCAGCAATCCACAAGGAAGCAGAGATGTTGTGAACGCCTGCAAGGGTGCTGGAATACCTGCGTTTGGCCCCATATGGGATTCTTAGGAGTAGATTATCATAAAGGATTGGTAATCTTTTCTCTGTGTTTGTAATTGTACAGGCATGAATTTTCTGATCATACACTTTATGGTGACCTCTGAAGTTGTAGTACTCCGTTTTTTTCCAGCAGTGATTATCAATTTATCATGCAGTATTCTTGGTATGAATTTCCGTGGTGGAGATATAGGCTTATTGTTCATTGCCGCTGTAACTATATTTGTCCAAGTAAATCCCACAGAGATCTATGTCCTGCACTCCTACTCTTTTTTTCTTTTCTTTTTTTTCTCTGGGTTCAGTTCAGCTTCTTACTGGGCTGTAGGCTTTTCATGTTGTCTTTAGTGCTTCTGACTTGGTTCTGGGTTAATTTCTTCCTAGATAATGGGTTGTGGGCTGTTCTTTTCAAAGGTTTCCTCTCTCTTCGACCATGTTGCTTGAGCGAGTGTATAAAAAGGACGCGGTACGCTTTTTTTTCTTCTTTCAGGATAAGGAAAGGACGCGGTATCCGGACCTCATAGTTGACACTCTCGTGTTTTGCAAAATCTTTTCTTACTGGAGTGTGGTTTTGAAACATGGCTTTGGACGCCAAAACCTTTACCTAGTGGCCGATTTATTGGTGCTGCAGCCATGTACTGCTTTGTTTTAAACCCGAGTGGCCTTTTTAATAAAATTGAAAGTCCCTTCCACCATAAAAACCAAACAAAAGTTAGGGAAAATGATAAAAACATACAAATCATGAAGCTTCAATTTTTTTTAATAGTAAAGCATTTTTTATGTAAAAGAATATAAAGTTGGTGGGAATGGGTTCAATATTTTTCTGTTTTTCAGATTGCTTTTAGATAAGGTCAGAGTCGGTGGTTGTTGAAACCTTTACAATTGGGCGATATGAACAGCACCGAATCTCATCCAAGTTTTAAAACCATTATTTTCTTTCCTAGTTAATGAGCAAGGAATTCTAGCCTTTATAAGAGGAAGAAAATTCTTTTGTTAGTTGCCAATATGGAAGAGGTATGGTCTTTGCCTACTTAAAGATGTTGTCCTTCCAATTGATATTGTTATCATAGAGATTCTCTCTAAGCAAATGGATAAAAGTTCTTTAATACAGTCCCATGTAAAATCTAAAATTGAATAAATTGCCGTCTCACGAGCTATGTTATGTAAATTTCACTTTAATTATAGTAACACCTACCTTTTCTTTTCTTCAATTTGATGATGACCATAACTTTATTTTAAACAAGATTTAACGTAGGTATCATTTGATAAGTCTATTTTCAGATATCTGACATAAAACTGGTTTAAATAGATATATATATATATATATATATTTGAGGGCTTGGACTATTGAGACAATTAATGTGAATCTTTGATTGATGCAGTTTAATACCTTTTTATCATTTTCTCAAAAAACTAAAAGAAAAGGTAGTATTTCAAAACAGAAGACAATGTCTAAAGTAATTAGACATTTTTAAAGTTTATTTTTCATTTGATTGCCTATCTAACTTCTACTTATATGACATGGTTGTTTATACTTTTTTTTCATTTTTTCTTTTTTCATATGACAAGTTTATTGGTAATACTTTTACTCTATGACAACTTTGATCTTTTCACTTTCACAATATAATAAATTTGTTTCTTTTTTAATTAAATCAGACATACCAACTTATATTTATTTATAAAATAGAATAATTGAAACACCCTATTTTATATTTGCCCTATTTCAATTTGGTCAAAGAGGACATTAACTTTTATAAATCTAAATTTTAAATGTAAAACTTGCCAGCAAATTACAGAAACTCTATGCCCCACAACTAATGAATGCAGATGTGGGTCCATTCCCTCTCCATCTGGTGCCTACTTCTTTTACTTTTTTCTTCTTCTTTTTTCCTTCTATTTTTTTTTGGGGGGGGGCGCCCACTAAACCCCCATAAATGGACACTAGAAAGTCTTGAGCAGGTTTGAATGCAGGAGCAAAACCCAAGCCTCATCTCACGCCCTACTTCCAGTTGGCAAAGAGGAAACATGATTGTAAGCGGTCGCCGACTACTTAAATATACACGGAGTCCTACCCATAGTCCATACGCGGCCCTTTTTTGCCCTCTGCCTTCTTTCAACATGCGTGTGCGTGAGACCCATACGCTTCCCTTTCTTACCATCCTGCCATCACTAGGATGGTACGGAGTCGATAGCTAAAAGTAATTCACATTGGCCGATGGTTTCTTTGTGACTGCGAGTGAAGTGTCTGTATCTCTTTGTGGGGGCATTTCTGTAATACCGAGATGAGTCTCGATTTGAGTAAATATAACAATTGGGCTTATCTTGATCTCTGTTTCCTGTTTCCTGAAGCTCGGTAGCGGTTTCATTTCATCAGGAGCTCGAACTAGTTTCAGTAAAAGTATCAGCTGGTCTTGTCTCGAGCTTATACAGCTCGGTAATGGTATCGACCCCGCACAGTTCGACAGCAGTGTCAAGATGCGTCATCAAACAAGGTTGTACTTGACTTTAGTACCTCCCTCAGCTCGGTCAACCGAGATGGGTACTAGATGTCAATCAGCATTAATAAAATTACGGCTACGTGCTGACTAATAAGATGGGCACTGGATATAGATAAGGGGTTGTCCATATCCGACGGTCACATCAGCAATCATGCAAAAGGTCAGGATATGGTCCGATGGGACAGTACATCTATCTACCTCCACTAAGGGAATGAGGTATGGTCCGATGGAACAGTACCTCCATCTACCTCTACTAAGGGAACGAGGTATGGTCCGATAGGACAATACCTCCACCTACCTCCACTGAGGAATGATCTAAGGTCACCAGCGCCTATATATAAATGCATGAGGTAAAACCAGCAAAGATATGCAAACACAATACACTCTTAGCTCTCTCTCTTCTTCTCCACTCATTCACCATTTGTTGAGTTGTTGAACTAACTTAGGCGTTGGAGTGCCTTCGGCTGACTGCAGTTAGGGCCTCTAACATTCTTCTTTCCTTTTCAGGCTTCAGGAGCTACTGTTTTTCCCAAAAGCTCTACAACAAATCCTACTTAACTAAGTCTATAATTTTTAGGCACTTACAATCTCTAAACCCTATTGACTTCTTTGCCAAGGGGGGAAGAACCACGGGCAAATCATGTGTAGTTCCACTGTCCAACCATGCGAACATTCCACGTTGAGTCTTATTTCTGTTAGCCACGGATCAGCAATCAAACATGTATAGAAAGAGAGCAATGTTCACCTTTCATCTCCGAGTATTTTGTAGGTATTGCTCCAAGGCAAACAATAGGTTAAGACGGCGAGTCCGTTCCGTTTGTGTTGATCTAGTAGGCATCGGTTGCCTTCCAATGGCTCTATAAGGCAACTGAAAGAATTGGATTGCGTTTAAGCCTTAAAACAGGCTAAGGTCCCAAATCAGAAATTTTTTATTGATTTCAATATCAAGTAATTAATCTAGAAGATATTTAAAACTAAAATCAGAAAATCAATCAACCACAAAAGAAAAAAAAGAAGGCACCACATTTTTAATTTGGAAAACTCTACTCCAAAAACACCACGGGTGATAGCGACCACCGGAAAAGCCAAGCACTATAGAAAGAAAGTTTCAATGACTCACATAACCTTTCCAAGTTGCAACTCAACATAAGGACTGCGATGGACTTGCTGACTACCTGCCGTTCACCTTCACTATGCTTGATCCGGCCGGCCACACTTTGATTCCTCTCAAAGTGATGCAAATTCAACACAGCCATCTTGATGCCTCTCAAGGTGCTTCAATCAGCAATGGAGAAAGAAGAAATATTCTTCTTCAATAATTAGCCCAAATACCCTTGCTACAGAACTCTCAAAGATCACTCAAAATGATTTTCAATCTTTTGATGCGAGAGATGCAAGTTCTAGGATAGCAATAAGATGCTGCCTCTCTGCCAAATGCCTGGGGCAGGCTCGATATAGCGAGCCACGGGTTCGTTATAGCAAACCTGCTCTCTAGCTTTTGGCTTGAAGTGTGATTTGGTTCCGGACAAGACTCTTCAAACTCCTACCTGTAGTGTTTTGCGCGTCCGGGAGTCTTCAACCTCTGTCTTTGGGTGACATCACAATCCTTTTTCTAAAAGAAAAAAAAAATCACAACTCAATTTAGACTTGAGATTTGTGCAACTTAGAAGAATTAGGCAACTAAAATTTTAACAGCAGCCATTGAACTCAATGTGCTAGACATCTTCATAAAAACTTCCCTTGAATGAAAGCTCTCAAGTTTCCAAATAGTCAGCAAACTCCCTACAAAGAATTCAAATGCCTCAGCCACCCTTAATCAGATTCTCGGATTACTAGCTACCAATTCATTCTAAGGAAGCACAAATAGCAGTAATGGGCACAGGCTTTATGGTTTGTTTCTAGTGTACAAATACCTTTTTTACGGACCAATATGGGTTCTCTCTGGCATCATTGATGGTCATGCTGTAAGGAAACTACTTTTAGGTCTATTACTTGGACCACAAGTCCTTACCTTTCCCGAATTATGGTTATTATAGGAATTCCGTTTTCATAGGATATATGCTATTCAAAACGGTTTCTCAATGAGATATATTCCATAATATTCTCTACCTTGATGGGCGGTTGAGATTAAGTCTAAGGAAATCCTAATTGGAAATTCGGTCCTCTCTCCATCTATAAATAAAGCCTTTTGTCCATCACAAAGGCTACACACAAAACTCAACACATTAGGGTTTATAGGCAAGGAGAGAGAGATACCAGAATCATCCACCTAGCCTCTTCTTCGACCGATCTCAATATCAATCAGCACCAGACAGCAGGATCGGAAACCTCTCTGTATCAGGATGGCTGGAGGTACTCTTCTATTTATTTAATATTAAATCCTACACGTGATTATCATGATGTTCAAGATCTTAGGGTTCTTATTAATAATAGCATTACACATGCTCCACAACAAGGTGGTGATGGAGAGCTGACATTACTTGAAAGAAGCATGCTTTCCCTCGTAACACATGTGAGTGTGGAACTAGAGAGGACTGCATAGTATTTGAGTGTATTAATTTGGTCTACTCTCCTGAATCGGTATTTTGTATTTGGGTCTTGATATCGGACCTCACTAACGATTTGCTGCCTCTTAATTTACCCAAAAGAGAGATTACACAACCTCTCATTGCCCTCATATATAGTAGCAACCTATCTGATGTTAAAACAAAATCGGGTTCCACTCAAGAGGAAGTATTGAAAAGTATTTCAATAAAACTTAATATATATGGTATAAGAGCTAGCCAACCATTTGCTAGTTCAAACTCAAGAAGAAATGATTCGGTGCACCAATCGGGTTCCATCCAAAAGGGAGTGTTCAAAAGAAAAAAAAAAAGAAAAGGATTTCACCTAAGGGGGAATATTGAAAAAGCATTACCACTTCTTCTACTAATGCTTAAGTAGGACTAGTTAGCTAAGAAAACTTAATTAATATCATATTCACTAGTTGCTCCTTTCAAAGCTGCAACATTCTTGCCTCTTGGTACAATCCAACTAAGACTCGTCAAAGGGATTTTTGGCGTTAGTCGGAATCTCAAATAAAAGTTTCTTAGACTTTGGGGTTTCCCAAATGCCATCCTGAATCCCCTCCTAATAGAGATTGCTTGAGTTGGAATCTTTATGAGCTAAGGTGCACAAACAAATGAATGCCAAATTGTCTCTCTCTTGAATGTAATACAAAAAATTTCGCTCCAATATATTTTGGGTCGATGTAAGATTTATCAAGCACACTACGTTTAAATGAAATATTACAAACGAATCTTTGGTTTTAGAGCCTATCGATCCGAGGATGAACCTCATGTATAAATCACATTTTCAACCATACAATTAAATCTCATGATGAGAACAACTCCTATGGGGGTAAATATAAGGAGGGCATTCATTATGAGCAACTCGGATTTTAATAAGTGGTCGTCACTAGGGAGTTCCGTTCCTTCCTCTCTTAAGAAGCGTGAGGGAGACACTTAGGATCTGGACTCTGGGCTCTAGTTAGTCTTTCATGATACTGGTTATTAATTGGTCTAACTCTTATAATTGGTTATAATTGATATGCCCAACCTAATGTTAGATTGATGAAAGTCTCAAAATCCATGATTAGTTAGGCTTCACGTGCACGAGAGACTCAACAAATAAGAGACCATTTGGAACTTGGCATGAAAAAATGATACTTTTATAAATAATGACATACTCATTTTTATTTTTATTTGATGGATGCACGGACAAAGTTGCCAATTTTATTAAATTTTAACACAAATGTCTTGATGGTTGCCCGTTCTCATTACAACTACTTATTTTGAAGGACGGGCATTAATCCTAAAGGGTAGCTCAGTTTGCTTAGGATTACGGTTTGCACCCGAAAGTTGTAGGTTCGATGCTACATTACCACACTGGGGCTATAAGAAAGTTTACCCGACTCCTTTCTTGGCCCGGAGGGACTAGTCAACCCAAAGGGTTTGGAACCCTCTGATAGAAAAGGAAAAAAAAAAAAAAAAAAAAGGCCAGGCATTAAAATCATAAAGACAAATGATGTATGTATACGAATATTAAAACAAGATGGGGGCTATTTACAAATTATAAAAACCTGGGATATCCATATATACGAATATTAAAACAAGATGGGGGCTATTTACAAATTATGAAAACCTGGGATATCCATAAAAACTGCAGACTAAATAAAAATCCGCTCTCGAAAAGTGGGTACGCTCACTTCGCCCTCTCTCAAACGTTCGTTCGGCTCAATCTCAAAGTCTACTCTTCTCTATCTCTCTATTGCCGCCATCCATCGGCTTCTGTTGCCAAACATCTCTTCTTCTCTCCCACGAGAGAACTGAAACGGATGTAGGTTTAGGAAACCTTGACAGCAGTAGCAGGATAGGTGTTCGACAAAACTCCCCAAAGAATAACAGAAGAAAAATCTTGAATTTACCATCTTTCTTGTGGATTCTATCGTCAATACAACCATCTGAGGACGAGGACGGCATTATAAAAGCAAAAGCGTTCGTTCGAACACGGAAGTAATTATCTTATCACCAACTCCTCCCTTTTGACTTCAGTTGTTTGCTAATGAGTAGCGGACTTGGGTTGCGCACATGGGGGCTGAGGCTTGCCTCCACCACTCATCTTCATTCCACCAGAAGAAGAAGTTCTTTCTCCTCTCTCTCATTCCCTCCCCGGCGCGTGTTAACCACAACATGTTCTGTTTCCAATCCTGTTCGAGGCGAGAAGAAGCAGAAGGTCATCGTAATCTCTGGTCCTACCGGCTCTGGAAAGAGCAGGCTCGCGCTTGAGCTGGCGAAGCGGCTCAATGGAGAAATCATCAGTGCAGACTCAGTGCAGGTTTGTGCCAATCCCCCATTCTGCTTTCAACTCATTTATTCCACTGCAACCTGCTATGTCTTTTTGTTCTTTTTTTCTATAATAACTTGGGTTTTCGTTTTTCTGTGAATAGGTGTATCGGGGACTTGATATTGGATCTGCAAAGCCTTTGCCTTCTGATAGAAAGGTTTATTATACTCTGTAGTCTGGAGGGAATATAAATTGATGATCTTTACTCTGTCGTTTACTTTACTTCCTCTTAACATGCAATGTCATGCTGTCTCCGTATATTTGATGTCGTCATGTGCTTTTCCATTTAGAGAATTTTTTTGGTAATGAAGGAGTGAGGCTCTCAAAAGAATTCTGTTAAAGACCTGTCCGAATTGTGTTCCTTGATGCTTAACCTGAGAGTTGCACTGAAGAGATGATCATAATCGCGCAATTGGTGAAATCAATTTTGTGGGGTTGAGGTTGTTGAAAAGTAGACGCAGGAGGAGGGGGAGAAGGATGGATAGATAGATACTCTTCAAGATAATTAAATGTAATTATTATGTCATAAACTCATAATTATGAAAGCCGTGATCTTCTTAGAAACATCAATCGAAGTTCGATCCTTTTAACTTTCTTTCTGGCTTTGGGATATCCAACTCCAACTGTAGCTTAGTACCTTATCCTTTTAGTTATAGAATTCTATATGCACAGGCTTTGATCTCAAATTTTTTCTATTCTTAGTGCGTTTGAATCCAGAAACCATTTTATTGTTAGTGCATTTGAATTTTGTGGAGTCCATGCTCACTTAATTGTGATGGTGGCATATATTCTGGGCCTATTATATTGCAGCACTGTTGTATGATTGGGCTATAATTTGTGCAATTACCAACAGTGGTTTGAACATTTTTTCCCTTTTGGTTGGATCAATTCACATATCTACCGTGATTTTGATTTATTCTTTCAGCAGCATTTATGGTTGACATTATGTTCTTTCTATAGGGTATCTTTTGTTTGGATGGAGTTGTGCAATATAGTTTTTAATGACACAGATGGGAGTGGATGAGGTCTATGATATCATCAAGCTTTGGGTGGAAAAATGCACTTTTTGCAGGAAGTAATTTTGTAGATTTCAAGCTAATGATCTTATGTCCAATTGGGAAGCATGTATTGGGTAATTCCCCACCTCTAGGCTGCTAAAACTGAATGTTCATGGAGCACCAATAGGTAAATTGGGTCTGAGAGGTGCATTGGGGAACCTTGTTTAGGGACAAAAAAGAGATTGTGCTAGTATTCTACGGTCTCCTAGGGGGTGAGGGATTCTGATGAGGCCTGGGCAATAGGAGAGGTGTTGCGTTATGCATGTGTATAAAACATCCTATTCGGGCTTCTTATCATTGCGGAGGGTGTTACTTTGGTTGCTATTTGTTATGATTGATGAAGCACAAGAATGGTCCATGGAGATACAACTTCATATTGAATGAGATAAAATATCCTGAATTGCAGGCTTGCAGCTCTTCTGTCTTTTTCTTTCTTCTTTTTGGCCATATATACTCTCATCTAGTTTGTTATATTCTGTCCTTGTTTCTATTGGCGCACCTGGTATTATCCCAAAGTATCAATTTTGAAACCTCATTGAAGTAGCATACAACAATATGATTGAAAATGGTCCAACCATTGTAACTTTTTTTTTTTTTTTTCCTTTTTCCAAGTAAGGCATATAAAAAACTGATCCAAGAAGGCATGAAACATGAGACTTTATAGAAATGTTTGTATCAGTCCATTTATTGGAAAGAAAAGAAGGGAGTCTGATATATATGTTTTTTTAAATCACAAAGCTTGTCTTTTATGGTTCCTTTTGCACCATTATTGCATTGCTTATATTTAAACTGTGCTTGTGGTTTTGTTTGCAGGAAGTCCCTCACCACTTGCTTGATATATTACACCCATTTGAAGGTATGTGAATCACTCATATCTTCAATAGATCTTTATTGTGAAATGTATTGTTCCATGTTCAAGCCTATTCGGGTCACTGATTTAGTAATTGGATTAATTGGCTTGCATTACTATAGAGGACTTGTTTGGTTTTGATTGCTAGACTATTCCGTCGGACAATTCTTTGAGGATGCACGACAGGCTACAGCAGACATCTTAAAAAATGGCCATGTACCAATTGTTGCTGGTGGAACGGGATTATACTTGCGCTGGTATTGATGCTGATTTTCTGTCAAAATGAATATCACACAACATGAAGATATGCGAGCAGAAATTTTTGATAATTCATGCTTACTGCATCTCATTAGCAAGGAAACTGACTTGATTGCTACTAAGTCTATCACAGGTACCGGGGCCTAAATAGTCGAGACAGGGTCAGAGTTTGGTCTCAATCGACTTGACCAACTCAATTTTATTATATTGAGTCATATGCTGACTCACAAGAAAATCATTTCACTAGAGATAAACTCAATTAAAAATCTTAAGAACGAGGAGTGGGTTTTGGAAAACCTATTTCTTCATTCTTTCTCTACTTTCATGCTTTGAGACGAGGGATTTTGAGATTCTAGATGCTCCAATCGAATGCTCGAGCATGGTTTGCAAACCAAGACTTAGTTTTGACTGTTCACAGGTCAAGTAGACCAAGTGGGTCAAATTCTCAATTTTGAAATGATATTGATTATAGGCATGTGTATTTAATTCATGACCCAGTATCTAGTCATTTCTTACAATGTCATTGTTTCTAGTGGTATGATGGTCATTTTAGATTGTTTCCTTTCTTGACTGGAAGGTATATATATGGGAGACCTGAAGTTCCCAAAGCATCTTTAGAGGTTGCTTCTGAAGCATATTCAGAGCTCATGCTTTTACAGAGAAATGGGGATTGGGATGCAGCAGTGCAATTGGTTGAGAAAGCAGGTGACCCAAAAGCTCATCTTGTGGCTCGAAATAATTGGTATCGATTAAGGCGTAGCCTTGAGATTATCAGGGTGAGTCTGTAAAGGTCCTTGGAGAAAACTAATACTTGTATCAATTTTATCTTTTCTTAAAATTTTAGCTACTGATTAATAGTTGAGAAGAAGCTAATAAACCTATGAATTTACTCTTCTTGCTCTTTGTTTTCTTGTTTAGTGACAAGAACTTTGGCATTGTAAAATTCATTCACTTAAACCTATGTATTCATTCAATTTAAGCTCAAGCTTAGGAGAAAATTTCATAAGCTCATGTTTGTGGGGCCCACCTTTGGTCCATCCAAATGGACCAAACACATGACCCCTTTAAATTGCACATGTCCACCAACTTTCGGTAATATCTGATTTTACTGGACCGTTAGATTGACTATGTATCGATCCAAATGGATTGTTGACCATTAAACTTTTGGGCCCATATGGAGATGATAGAAATCACGGTTGTACACACTTGAGCTTACCTTATCTTAAGCTTGAGCTTAGAAGAGCTGACCCATATATATTATATATATATATATGTGAATTTTGGGGGTCCTTTCACATAGGTTAGCCATGTAGGAAAGTTACCTTTTAGATTGTGTAAGATCTATACTGCATTTTTAGTTACATGTTCATTGGAATTGCCTTTTATGAACCATTCTTTCTTCTCAATTTCAGTTAACTGGATCCCCACCATCCGCTTTCCATGTACCATATGATTCTTTTAGAGGGCATTTGGACAAACAAGTATCAGATGCCCCATATGATGGAGCTTCCATGACTGATGGTCCTGGGGAGACTCTTTCTAAAGACCTCGACTATGACTTCATTTGTTTTTTCCTTTCAAGCCCCAGAGTGGATCTATATAGGCAGATTGACTTGCGTTGTGAGGAGATGCTTGCAGGTATCCTATGCGATTCAAATTTTTGTGAAGTAAGTTTGCAATTCATACAGTTGGCATGTGGAAGTTCCACGTTCAGTTTCTATGCATATTTCTTTATTATGGTGTTCCATATATCCATCACAGAAAGAAGTTAAAATGTATGACTTCTGAGGTGGTTGTCACTAAAGACAATGCTGCCTTGGATGTTTGAGATGATAAACCATATTTTGGTCTGTCCTTGGTAAGTGAACAACTGGACTTTATTAATATATCATAGATGATTAATATCGTGCTTTCATTTTATAAGTTGACTACCGGACATCATATATCATGCATCTCATTCAGTACATGTTTTGACTTCTTTTTCTTTTACTGATTCTTAATGGTGTAGCTTCACCTTGGTTTCTTTTAGTAGCAGAAATCTCCTATACATTCTCTCCCTTTCCCGCCCCGTTACCCAGATTGCTCGTCTTTTTTTTTTTTGTGTCCTATTATCTAGTGTAATTCCTCAAAAACCACTTTTAACTCAAATCATTTCAATGGATAATGGTTTTAGTCTGGATAATCAATGTTGCCACTGTGAAAGATAAAATCTTATGCTACACTGCAGGTCTATACAGCCTGCATGGTCCTACAATTTGTATGGTACACCTAGAGGTCTACATATTGTACTCAAGTCCTCATCTATCAAAGTTAATGGATATCTTAATTTCTTAGTTTTGTTATAATATATGTAATGTTGTCACTCTTGTTGCTGCTGCAAATTTACTAAGACTACTTGCACTTCCTACTCTAGTCGCCTTTTCAGGGGCCCATGCTCCGAGGTACAGCTAGCATGCAAGGTCTTAGTGGGATCCATTAAGTAGATTCAGTTTTTTATTAATGAAAAAATACTAGTCCTTTCATTATATGGGTCATAATTGCATGTATGAATATGGAAAGGTGGCATTTTAATTATTCTTGCATGTGGGTCCCATTTGATGAGTGCTTTGACATATTTTTGGGCCTGAAATCTACTTGGAGGGAAAACAGCTGATTAGTCGCGGGGGTTTTCACATAAGCATGTTTACCTCCAAGCATGTGCTGAAGTAAATTAGGCTGACTTATTTCTCAGAAGGACAAGGCTTTCATGGATCCAAAGATATATATCTTATTCTTCCAGTATTTTTTTTTTATATATATTTATTTTATAATCTGTTGTAGAGACCTAATAATAGAACATATATAACTTAAATTATGCTTCTAATTTGGTCCCTAGTTGAACTGTTATGACATCTTAGTATTGATACCAGTTCGTTGATTTCGATCTATAGATTACTAGTTGGGTAAGGGTCAGCATAGATGTGAAGAATTTTCGGATTTTGTTCACCTTATAGATTAAAATATCATCATAGTTTTGTTCATGTTCCTATAGATATTATTGACACTTGAAACAATTAATCATAATTGATTTGCCTAGGATTCTAGATCATTTAATCTTGAATTGGACCCAATATAATTATTGAAGATTGAGTCTTCATTGGTTCCCATCTCTCAAACTAACATCTTGAGAACGGCTCCCTACTCCAGTGGTGAGTGGAGGTTCTCATTGGGAGGTCTGCTATTACCTCCCATTTGTGAGTTGTGTCTCCTTGCATGTGTGAGTTCCTATCACCCCCACCCCCCCCCCCCCCCCCCCCCCCGGCGCCCCCACAACAAAAAAATAAATAAAAAAATAAAAAAATCTTATCTGTTTTGCACCATGAGAAATTGTTATGCACCTGAATTGTAAGTTGTTTAATATTAACAGCGCTTGCTTTTTATCTTAGGAGATAAGGGGATTTTGTCAGAAGCTACATGGCTTCTTGACTTGGGTCTTCTTCCAAACATGAATTCCGCAACACGAGCAATTGGGTATAGACAAGTATGTTTACCATACATCCTTCAATGCTTTTGTGCTCTGTTCTGTGCATTATTGTTGTGTAATTTGCTGTCAACTGATGCGAACATCCACTGATATCCACACACACACCAAGCATGCACACACATATTGGTTTCGCTCACCATGTAGTGAACACAGTAAAGCCCACACAATAAAATTGGTGTATGTATTCACCCATTCAAAACATGAAATAGATGCAACACATCATTGATTGACTACAATGCGAAAGTCTAATTAAAAAAAAAGGGATCATCCTAATTACTCAATTTATTGCCTATTGTAAGGCATATGCGCATAGTCAATACAGATTATTGTGGCTCAATTATTTAGAAGGGCTTTTTTATGCTATTTTTGGACTATGGATAATCCAATAGGCATGCCATCAATTGAGTCTTTTTTATCCACATACAAGTGTGCCAATCTATGGTTAGAGGTGGGGTGTTTGGATGGTCTGATGGGGTATGTATTTTGCACTCCCCTAGATCTCATTGATATCTTGTTAACCCACAATGGCATGGCCCCAGGTGGGCTTGACAGTCTAGTCCTCACTGGCCTTATGTGTGGATGCTTGTCACCTGAACTCTCTCCCCCACACACACTACTAGCTAAGCTTTTTCAGTTGCAAAAGTTTTGCTTGACACCTGAAGTATTGACGAGGAACCTATATATTTTTTCATGTTATTCTCCTTCACCTAAAATAGGAGTACTCATTACCTAAGGGCTACAAACCAGTTCTGTTTATCCAACCGCCAATTTTCCCATGATTTCTGGTGACTCTTATGAAATGAACATAGATTTGTTCCAATGCTTCTTGGCGTTTATTAATCAACAAGGGGCATATGTTTAGATCATTTTTCATTTCTCTTTCTGAGGGAAACTGTGCATTTTATATTTTCTCAAAATAGTTTCAATCACTAAACCCATAATAGTGATATTTGCAGGCAATGGAGTACCTTGTAAATTGTAGGGAACATGGTGGCAGTTCTGCTGGAGATTTCCATGCTTTTTTATCTGAGTTCCAGAAATCCTCTAGGTAAGTTTCATTAGCGATGCATTGAATGTTTAGTTAAAACATCAAATGGAAGAAAGTCATAAGAGTGAAACAATCATGTACTATGGAAAAATATTTTCAAACAATCACTTACAATGGAAGATAATTTCTTTCATGTCATTAAGAGCCAATTTGAACTTGTAAATAAATCTAGTTGCTGTTGTTTTGATAGTAGAAAATTCATACATCTTATCCATTATAAGGACATTGAGTTTAGGACATTGCTAA
This sequence comes from Camphora micrantha, assembly GCA_003546025.1. Taxonomy (NCBI): domain Eukaryota; kingdom Viridiplantae; phylum Streptophyta; class Magnoliopsida; order Laurales; family Lauraceae; genus Camphora; species Camphora micrantha. The sequence continues at coordinate 39,064,252 of QPKB01000007.1, forward strand.
TTATAGTTGTCTTTATTGATTTCTTCAGAAACTTTGCAAAGAGACAAATGACATGGTTCCGTAACGAGCTTATTTATCAATGGCTAGATGCTTCACAACCCTTGGTCAGTCACTTTCTTCTATTTAGTATTAATTTATCTGGTCGCTAGAATACTTGACTTTATTTTCGTGTTAAAATTCCAGGTCACAGTCATCTCTCAATGTAGATTATATCATGCTTGTGTTGATACATATGTATGTTCATCTGCTGTTACAAGACAGTGTAACATGCATTTGTGCATGTATGCATCTGCATCTTAATTAGATCAGTACATAGATGCATGGCATGAGATGCTCACACATTCATACATGCAAATGATCTAAAAAGTGATTGGTACTTCATGAATCAGGTACCTTTTTTTTTTTTTTTTTTTTTTTCTATTTCTCTGCTGCATAACAGCACTCTGTAAAATCAACAATTATCTTCTAGATCCAGTAATGAAAGAATTTGGATGTATACTTACCACTAATTATTTTGCTGAAAAGTTTGCATAAAATTTTGTATTGCATGTGTGCCTGCTTGGAACATTTGCGGCATTGAAGACTTGTACACGTAGAACCCACGCTGTTGATGTCCTTGAACCCAAGAAAAGATAATGAATTTCACTCGTCAGGTGGGCCACACATGTAGAATATAAGTTGATGGTTAGAAAAAAAAACTCTTAAATGGTTCATTTGACCGACTACTTGGTCCAATTGATGTGCAGACTTCCCTTTTTTTTTTTTTTTTTGCTTGGCCATCTAAGCGGTTGGTCAGCTTATTGCACAGATTGGTTGTGCGAGACATATGGCCTCAGGATAAAAATAGTGTATCTCTTCATAGATCGTAGTTAGTTATGTTAAATGTTTTTTTGAACAATAATTGATTTTATTATTACTTTAAAGGGGGAAAATAATAGGCTAATACAATCTGAATGGATGCTTGAGGTTGAATCCTCTAACTAGCACAAACAGAGAGGAAAGCCCCGCGAGCCCCAGATACTACACACAGAAGCCAGCCCTCTCCGAAAGGAATCGGAGAAACTTTCTGGCGGATGAGGTCATAGCACCGGAACATCAGACCATATATAATGAACAAATTACGACACTGAGACCTATTTAATATCTTATTATCATTCATAGGAGTTGAGCATAATACTTTTGTAGTACAGAATGATTGTATGAATTTTTACTTCTATTGTTGTATGCAATGCTCTAAAGTCTAAACTTGCCATTTATTCTTCTCTATTTCAGATGAAGATGAGCTAAAGATGTATTTGATTAGCCTCTGAAGGGGATTGTTTGTACTGAGAGAGACATAAGACATTAGTTGCAAACATTTGCTTTCCACGTAAATTGAAATAGAAATAATTGGTCATATACTAATTAAAACTATTGGGAGAGGACCCTGGTTTGGCAATTTTCTCAAGGGCTAGGTTTGGGCTTGGCACAGCCCTTTTGGGCCATGTGGCCGAATTTGAGGCCCAAAAATAAATTGGCAACATACCTAGACCCAGTCCTAGCCTGGTCTGTTGACATGCCCTAAATGTGGTCCTTCTATTGAGGGCATGAATAGCATTCTGAGTCACCTTAATGTAAGTGTCCCATGTTTTAAAATATGGCCCAAAGATATTAGGGTGCCATTGGTTGAGGACCTTTATAATTGAAATACTTGGGCTGTAGCGGCTACGAGTGATTTGAATCACATCATCATGTGGGGTGTTTATAACTAGAATGATCAACTGTATCAAACTTTGTTTGACAGGAGAAAGTGCTGAACTTCATCCTGGACGCTTACCATGACGAATCTGGAAAGGTTGTGGTGCCAGAATCACTTCGTATGGTTAAAGATGTCACTGGTCGCAGGGAAGCCTCTGAATTGAAGACCTACCGTACCAAAAATAGGTAGTGCTACTTTTACACGCAATGGGTTTTTTCACTGCTTTATCACCTATTCCAACTTACCCAACTTACTCTTCAAATGCAGGCATTTCAGAACACGTGAAGATTGTTCTCTTGTTTTGGATTGGATAAGTAGAAACCAAGGTCAATTAAAATCCGCATGTTCCTGATATGAAATAATCAGCCTCTAGAATTTTAGTTTACCAGGCCAGAGGTTTTTCAGAATCAGCGATGGAGTATTCAAATCTGTTATTCATGCATGTTAACGAATAATCACATACTAAGCTGTGACCAGTAAATTTTTGTGTGTTAAAGCATGGAGAACATGGAATTTGAATGTGCCTTCATTTTTTGAGGAAAACCTCTCCTTGCCTGGTAGGATCAGTCCAGTGGGACCGAGATTAAGCAACTATCTATGCAGTTAACTAAGTTTTTCCAAGATTTACTATATGAGAAAAGATAATAGTAGGAATTGGCAACTCTATTTTTGCTACATTCGGAGTATAATGCCCTTCCCCACACTTGTTGAAGCTTGGGAGACCAGGCCATGTCAGACAGCCTATGGAATGTATTGCCAAGGAAAGGAGTATAGAAAAACACTTTCCGAGCTTCCAGCACCAGACCCAGTTGTTATAGAAATGGGTTTGAATTTGTGGAAACTTTTTATGGCACTACCAATTATAGGAATCCAATAATTCAGTTCTATAAAGGCATGCCTCAATTTCTATGATTTATGCCAGTACAATGCGTCTATAGTCTTAGTCACAATATGGTCTTGAAATCAATACCAGAAAATGATTTGGCTAGATCTATAGAGTTTTATACTTTTTAGGCAATGGGTTTCATAAACCCATCCAAAACAGGCCATGGTCAAGGTGTTTTATTGAAATTTTCAGACAATGCAAGTGAAAGTCGTCACTTGTAGCAACCAAAAGGGCAGGTGGTTGTTCATAATTATCAAAATACAGGTGGTTTTATGTAAATTATATTTCTGCCCCATTTTAGGGCACAAGAGGTTTGCCCTGGAGATCTGCCCCATCTTGCAAAATAAACAAACATTGATCCAGATTTGGTCGAGATAGGGTGCATAGGACTCGAGCCATTATCCCCAAATAGTCTACGTTCTGGCCACAAAAAATCACTTGGAATAAGGTCTATGCTTGAATGTTTTGTTTAATTATAAAAATGAGTCTGAATCCACTATGGCCATTTGGGGTTCTCATGGGTCTGACCAACTGTACTGACTTGCGCCTTGCCGGCAATGGGCTGGATCTGTGGCTTTGTTTTATGAGCCATGGGCTCGTCTTGGTCTTAAGCTCAATAGTTGAATGTATTTGGCAATGAAAGCTTGAAGGCCCAAAATAGCTTCACGGGCCCCCTTTTTTTTTTTTTATTTTTTTTTTTTTTATTTTTTTTTTTTTTTTTTTTTTTCTGCTAGACTCGGTCCTTATAGGCTCAGTGGTTGATACATGTAAACTTTCACAAACATTGACACAGATAAAAACTACCCATAAGTTTTTATGGAAACATGCTTCTGTGTTCGGATAAGACAAGATATTGCTAACAACATATTTTAACATATCGCACATGTATTTTGCAAACAGGCTGGACCAGAGCTGGACATAAGATTGCTCCGACTCTCAGTGTCAGAAGATCTGAACTCTTGACTGTCCAAAATCCTCTCCATTGATCAATAGCACTTGTTTTATGCAAAAATCATGTAAGAGAGGCTTGGGGCAAGTATTAAGGATGGGAGGATCAGTAAGAGGCCCTTCTAACAAGCCATGGGCCAGTATCCGATGCCCAGGCTCTGTTGGGTGGCCGCCATCCCAGTTCCAATACAAGGACGGATCCTTGCAAGCCTTCGCTTCGCGGCTGCCACACAGTGCAGATGAGTTGTAATTATAGGGGCCTCCACCTCCACAGCATGCCGAGAGGGCTCCATCATGAAATCCTGCAACAAAACATCCGCATCTCAAATTTATCAGGATTTTCAGTCTCCGCCTTCCACAAAACGATTTTATTACTTTAATGGTGAAATTGGAAATCCCCACCACACAAGTGTGCAGGTGAAAAAAAAAATGAAAATCTAAAGATATAATAATTGGTCCCAAAGATGAACTACTAGATGTGTATTTTAACAAACATAAAGATGGGAAGAGTGTAAATCAAGAGCAAGCACACACCAAATAAGAGTGGAGAGAGAACAACTTGCAAGGCAGTATTGTAGATAATCTCCATAGATGATGGTTGCATGAGGGTGGGAGGTGGCGCACCGATCCAGCTCTTTCACTAGGAACCGTTGTGATACCTGTTGAACTCGTTCCATCTCTTTAAACATCCAGTGTCTGGTCAATAGTCTCTGCGTTGGGGCTCATTCCTATGGTGAGAATTGTAGCAGCGCAGCCAAGTGGGAGACTGCCCGGCACCCACCAGCGTCGTGGCCCATGATCAATCAACGCGTCTGCGATGAATGATGGCACCAAATCCTTTCATTGAATGTTAACAGTGGCACTGGAGAAATTTTAATGAGAATGTCTTGTTCTATTCACTACTCACGTAATTGCGGATGCAATGACATCGATAAACAAGTAGGTACAATGGATTGCATGCTCTTTAAAATTCCCATCCTGAGCGAAAGCATAATAGTAATCGTTACCACCAATCTCACCCACAAGAAATAGAGACGTCCTTAGAAAAATCTCGGCAACCTGACAAAAGCAAAATCATGAAATAAAAGAGGAATGGGTGTGTCCAAGGTTCAAGCCATTGATATTATAGGCCTGGTCAATTTAAAACAAGTTTCGCAATCTGGATACTGAAAATATGAAAATTTGGAGTATAGTTCAAAGGATCAAGTTTTCAATGTATCGATTTTATATCAAGCAATTATCATGACTCCTTCTGATACCAGTTACCTACTTATTACACCCAGAGAGCTAAAAGTATAACGCTTGATTCCGCTGAAAGGTACAAAATTATGAAACGCTGAAATATAATGTGAAAAATGGAACCTAGATGTAAATAGTTTTTAGGAAACCATGAGTTTCATGCTGTTTAGAGTTAACACCCCAAGTTTCTATTATTTAGGAATAACCAACCCCCAAGTTCCCCAACAGAATATCAACATCGACACTGAGTTTAAATTGGTCCTTTTTTAGGCCCCTGCCGCTTAACTCTAAAATGCTAGAACTTGAATTTGGATCCTCATTTGTAGTCATGATGCACCTTTTTGGTACAGCCCAAGTTACAACCCTGGTTTCTAAATGGTCGATGAGGTCCCACTAGAAGACCTCTCCACAACAGAGACCAGCACCTCTCTGTATTTATATTTCCTACAAAGCTTCCATCTATGGTCTATCCAAGTGAATTGTGTAGGAGGTGTAGGGTAAGGTACCTTCACCTAACAAATATTTCAGTAAAACACACCATATATCTAATATGTAAACTTCCTTTCAAAACATAACAATCCAATTCAAAGACCCAATTAGTAGGGTTGTAAACGGGTCGATTCCGGTCCAGGTTCATGATGGACCTAGAACCGGATAAGGTGGAACAGGATCCAAAACCAGAATCGCTGATTCTTCGGAACCGGTTTCTTGGCTTCGGAACCAGAACCAGAACCATATATAGACCGAAAGGGTCTGGATCCGGATCCAGATCCGGGTTTGAGTAGAGAATGAAATTAAAATATATATATATATATATATATGATTTTTTGGATAGATTTTCAAAAATTGAGGTAATATATCGGGTCCACGAGTCCTAACAAAGGTGAAACCGGAGCCGGAGCCGGACCCATTTACTTCATATAGATGCCTAAATAAGGACCAATACCCTATTTTTAACATTCCGTACCTCCGGGTAATTAGAAAATCGGGTTCCATTTACATCCCCAATTAGACACAACCAGATACATTATTTAGAAACTAACATTAACAGTTCTACTTGACATTAACAATTCCTACTTGACTGTGAAGTCAAAGCAAAAAAGGAACAAAATAATTTTTTTTCATGTTTGTAGACAAACAGTGTCAAGTAGAAAACTAATTGCAAGATCATCAATAATAAAAGATATAAATCTTTAATCAGAAAAGTCCA